>JANHGN010016515.1:0-20280 GCA_024605025.1 Megaceryle maxima
AAGAGAAAAAAAAAAGAAAAAAAAAAAAAAAAAAAGAAGCAAGAAAAAAAAAAAAAAAGAAAAAAAAAGAAAAAAATCAGCAAAATCAGTAGCATAAGTATTGGAAGTCCTGAATTAGCAGTTTCCTCCAGAAAGGTCTTCAAGAGCTGCTGTAATTTGTCCACTCCTGCCTGCCCCTCAAGTGGGCCATGTGCAATCATGAAGCCATCAAGTCTCTGTCCTCCTCATCTAACTGCCAGCAGAGCTCTGCTGACATCCTGATGAGAAAGAGAAGAAACTGGACAACTTAAGTCTCCTAACAACCTGAAGGCAGAAAGAAAGAAATAAAAGAAAACACTTTCCCACTTTCCATTCGTACCTCTTTCTCTGACAAATTATTTTTTTAATCACATCCATCCCTGGGACTTCACCGTATAACTTTTCAATAAGCCTCACCCATCAAGTTGTGTCTTCCTTGCTTGTGGATAAACAGCCTGGGACAAGAGAGCCCTTCTCCTTCCTCGTGATGAAGTCTGCAAGTGCAACTATATATAGAACAATTCCTTATTCATTTTCATCAAAAATAGAGAGTGGATGGCCTTTAGAACAGACTTATCTTGCCATAGCACTAATTCCATGGGTACCATCAGAAACACATGGCTATCTCCACTAGAACTGGAGTGAGCACATTGCATAGGACACTGGTAAGTGAATTACTCTGCTTCAGGAATGGGTTCTGATTATGGAGAGGATGTATTCTGTGATTCAGGCTATAATTATTCAAAGGCCTTCCTGAACTGGTACCAAGTACACCTGTAAGTCTCCAAAGAATTTACAGCAATGCCAACCAAGGCAAAGGTTTTTTTATTCTGTAGGGGACAGCCCTGTGACATCTGGAAGTCTCAGGGAGTATTTTACACCCTGTTCGCTAATACGTTCTCCTGTACTGTATGAAGCTTTGCACAGAGGAGGTTGGCACAGAAAAGTCTGAAGCATTGAGAATAGTACAGTGAGGATTTTTGCATTCTACACACAAAAAAAATCTGAAAATTTGTTTCATTTAATTATCATGCCATCACAGCAAAAAAATTAAAACCCTTATAACTACATTCCAGTGACAGTATTACAAAGTAATTTCTAAGTATGAATGCAATAATTATTGCTTGCTAGATCTATAGAGCCTAGTAGCCCATGAAAATTAGCAACCCCAAATGGAACCAGGGAAGTATGTACTAAAACTGCACCCTAAACAAATGATGTGCAAGTTACATGACACTAGAAATTATTTTCTGGTGATGAAACACCCAACTTTTCAACTCAGAAGTACAAAACCATGTAAGAAATGCAGGTTTTCAGTTTGGCACCCTGAAAGTAATTGGTGAGTGTTCTAAAATACAGTATGACCTAACAGACACCAGTGGTCATTTATTAAAGACTACTGATGTTTTCCTGCAGTAAATTCTTATTTTTAATGATCGTGAAGTGATAAAATACAGTGTTCTTATACTGCAGCATCAAGTCTTTACTTGGGCTGCAGGTCATGTTAATGAGGAGAACATATTCTCTTACTCTCAAGCTCATTTTGAAAGAAATCCCAGCCTTACTTTAAGACAAATCAATTTCTAGTTCTTTTCACTGCTCTCTTCTTTTATCAAAATAAGGAAAAAAAAAAAAATCCCCACTCACACTAGTACAGTCGAAGAGAAAACAGTGACATTGATTTTTCCAGCTTTTATCCCAGCAGACTGATTAAAAGAAAAAAAAAATTAAAAAAAAATCTATGTTTATAAACATATCCACAAAACTCAGGTTGCATTTTAAAAGTACTTGCACTTCATGAGACCCCAGCCAAAGGAATTTCTAAACCATTAGGTTTTATTTCACAGCTCCAGGCAACAGTAGCTTAAGGGCTACTGAAATTCTGTCATACCAGAGAGGCTGCATCCCTCGGTGGGATAACCACTGGGGTGAAAAAGGATGATGCCAAGTGGAGTCTGTGAGCCAGCGAGAGGCAGAGTACCTTGAGTGCACTGACTGGGCTCCTCTGGGGAATGTACTGCTGGCCACAGCAGTCCTGGGGGTCTCTTGAGAATTCTTAGAGTTGATGTGTAACAGGACAGACAAAGGAAAAAGTTGTTCTAGTGACCCTGTTCATTTCTTGTACAAAAGTTCAGGCTTCCTTACAGATTAATAACAGATGTGATATTATAGATGTGACATTTCATATAGAAACACTTCTAGCTAAAAGAAGAAATGTATTGCTCGAAGACACTGGTAAAAGAAAAGAAAATCCATCCACATTTCTGTAAGCTAAAGCAGCAACAATGAAACACAACAAACTAATGACCCCAATCAGTTATGTCAGAACGTGGTACCTAAGGAAAGAATTAACCACTTCAACACCAATGTATTGACAGCATAGGAACATTTACATTTTGGGCAGATGACAGATAAAAAGACTGTATATACAAAGTATTATTACATTTGTGGATATTTCACACACACACATATAACCTCAGGTAGCAATCAAGGTGACTCACATTTCCTGCTAGACTTTTTCCTATGACTGAATTTAGACAAACCATATTGTGCAGGAATTAAGGCTTCAAAAAGAGAAGACAGCAAACAGCGTGACACTAGGGCTTTCCCTCAAGGACAGAACAATCACTTTGAGTCAGATCACCTGAAGATAAATACATTTCAGCTAGTGGAATGACTACGTCATGACACATGGAAGAAGTCACAGTGACTTACACTTCTTACATGTGTAAGAAGTGACTTAATTTCTTTTGGACAACAGAATTGCTTTCACCAAAACACAAGGTAATGCTGGTATTACAGCCATTTGTATACACCTGCATACCCACATCCAGAACCTCAAGTGAACTGAATTAACCAAAACACATCATGGAGAAGTAATCAGAGACTACAAGAAATCAGAGATTTTCACCAAAAGCAGTCAAGTCTAGACAAGCATGAAGAACTACTGTATCACTAATACCATGTCATATGCACCTAGTCCCTCAATCAGATTAGGTTTATGTGTTGTTTACTGCTCACTGGGGAATTTAAAGGCAGTGGTTTAAAAACTCGAATACCACTGTGGGTACAAAGTGCACAGTTCACAAGGAAACTGCCAACTGTGTCCTGTGTGGCTACCTACCTCCAGATGATGATGATCTGGACAAGTACATCCCTCAAGTAGTGCAAGACTAGTATCTTGGAAGGTGAGACTCAAGCGAGAAAGACACAGAGCTTTCTCACACATTGGCCTAAGACTGTGAATGGCCCCTGCAGAGGAGTTTATGAGAAGTCCACGTTTCCCTGATAAATGTGAACAGATTCCTGTGGTCTACACTAGTCACAGACAGGAATGGAAAAAATTATTTACTTTTGAACAAGAAGAGTTTCACTGAGCCACCTTTCAGTCTGCCTAATCAATACACCATACACTAACACACGGGAAGCTACAGCTTCTCTACACATCTCATGTACGTGGGTGTAAAGCCCTGGAAAACTAGCAAGCACCATGAGAAGAAAGTCACAGACATACCAAAGCAGAGGCAGATGGCAACACTGCAAGTGACAGAACTGACTTTTTTTTTAAAAAAAAAAAAGAAGTTAACAACCACCTCATGCACTGGACAAGTAAAGCTCCTTCAAAACCTCATCTGTACTGTTAGTATTCTGCTTTGCTTGGGAATAGTCTATCCTGGCTTGTGGAGTGTTATTTCCAGAGCAAATAAGCATTTTCTCCTCAGAAATGGACTTCTTTTCTGAAATACAGCATCTCAGTCTCCTCTTTCCAGAACTTCACAGACTGTTTAAGGGGTTCAACCTTGTATTTCAAAACAGTAAGTGCTTGGATATTCAGGTGTTTAGTGTTTAGACAATTTGTAGTGTTCTGCACAGGGGCAGTGGGTAGGTACCATGGATGGAATGTTGCATTGAAGAAGAATCCCTGCTCCCAATTAAAAATATTCCAAGACAGCCCATAAGTAGACACAGTTTCTTGGTAGCCACAGGAGTGAAAAAGTCCTGTGGGACTTCCAGAGGTTGATCAGCCCTTTTCCAGACATACAGCAGCTTGTTTACCTGCCATCTGTAGAAGGAACAGCTGAGTTGTGCTCCATTTCTCCAGTTACCCTTCACAAGTTGTTGTAGGTACCCCATTCTGATAATACAGACAGTGGGTTGGTTTTGTTGTTTCTTTTTTCATCTGGAGAAAAAGGAATGGCTCTACTGAGGGTACCTGACATGCAGAAAATTTATTTTCAGTACCTCAATTATAATATGCTTTTTAAAGTCCAATCCATAACACATGAGACTATTACAGAAAAGAAAGCCACTTCTATTTTAATACATTCCCCAAAGAAAAGAAGGAAAGAAAGTTCAATTTGAGGAATAAGTAACAAGAGAGAAACTCAAAAGTAATTAGGGAGGCAAGCAATTGTGGCAACTTTGAGACATACGGAGGTCAAGGAGAACTTCATTTGGTGTTTCACCATGGGTGGAGTAGCCTTCGGCAAATGCTCCGATTACTCCCAGAAAGGACAGATTCAGCTCTCTGCTGAGAGTAAGTGGACACACATCTTGCCTGGAAAGCTGGGAATGTCTTTACAGTGATGAAAGATCTTCTGTGACTTTGTTAAGACTTGTACCTCCCATAAAATGCAGATCAAGGAATGTCTTCTGCTTGGCCATAGGGACAATTCTGACAACATAAAACCGATCTGAAGTGTTTAAAACATTATCAATAGATTGTCTTTATTGCAAAACTTAGGAAAATACAGGAAGCTAGCAGCTCTTGGAGCTGAACTGCTTACTATAGACAAAACCTCTGCCTGTTTTGCAAAGATATTCAGAGAAAGCTAGAAAAATAGTAACCTCTCCAATTCTTATCTTTGCTCTGTAGCTGGAGGAAAAAGGAAAGTAAATATTAATAAAGCCAAGTTAAAAATGAGGATTAAAAAAGAGCAGCACTGCCACGCAATTGTTAGAACAACAAAAGGATTCTGGTGTATTTCATACACCGCGTTCTTTTGTGAAATATATTTTTCTATACACCAGGAAAACACCACACTTAACTTGATGGTACTTGATCCCACTTGTCCAAAATATAATGAAGTGATGCACAACACTAGAATTTTGAATAGTAAGGGACTTTTCTCTTGTTCACAGTCAGACTGATAGCTATAGAAATTCTATTTAATTGCTGAAATAACAAAAAGATATAAAATGCAGCCCAGAGGTCTTTTTGGTGCCTACTTAGGGATAACACGCTTCTTTTTGCAAGCTCTCTGAAGTGACTGCAGAATCACGCATACAATAAATGCAAGCATGAGGCAGTGTAACAATAAACAAGCAAACAAACAGAAGTAGAGAGTACGTTAGTGCCTACAGGACTGCTGCAATCCAAATTTGGTGGAGGTGGTCTTATACAATTGGAATGCTGAAGTCAGTGGCCAATTCAGAATTACTACCAATGAAACATGAGACTAAAAATAGAACTACTAACCAGGAGGGTGATGGGCAGCAACACTTGCTGAAAAAGCACTGTAAAAACCACACGCGGACACAAGAGGTCAGTGGGCCAAGGCATCAGTACAGCAGAGAAGCTGGTTCAAAGGGATGTTCATTTTGAGACCCTGAGAGGTGAAGTGATGGCAAACAAAAGCTTTGGAATAAAAATTCATTTCAAGGCAGCCTCCTGACCATGTAGCAGTGACATCAGTCTGCTGGGGCTGGACATTAAGGGCTTGCAAAGCCCTCTTGGGTGTCAGGGGAGGGTTGGAGCTGAGTATTAATGGGGATCAGCAATAGCCTGTGATTTTTGCCAGGAAACTTGAAGAAGTGAAACATACAGATGCTGAAGGAAGGTGGACAACACAGGAATGTCAGCCTGGAGAGCCTTCTCTTGCAGGGCAGCAACCAGTCTAAGGAAATTACATGGGAATACAGCAGGCATGGGAAGCCTGAAGCATTCTCTAGAACCAAATCACCTGCATATGAGACACAAAAGCTGTAAGACACATCTGTTCTAAATCTTGATCCCTTTAAAGCAGAGATCTAGAGCTTCAAAGGGACCAATACGGCCCCCACCCCTCCCCAATCTGCCGATCAATGAAATTAAATGTTACCAACACTTTCTTGTGATTTGTAAGGGCATTTCAAAACCAGGAAGCTAAGAGAGACCTGACAGACAAAAGAGACAAGTCAAGTCTTGCTGAAAACAGAGAGACAGCAGAACAGACCCATGAGGCGGCTGGAATAATGCAAGCCCAAAGCCAAAAGGCCATGGGTATCACAGGACTGTCCCCACTGCTTTGAATACTTAAAAGAGAAGGCCAAGCACCAAGCCAAAATGTACACCACAGGGAAGTCTTTCAACCTGGTTGATAAAAACAGGAAGTCAAAATTCAGGAAGTTGAACCTTGAATTAGTACACAATTATGCAGCAAAGAAAATAATGAAACACTGGAAGTTTTCTAAGAAAAATGTCAGACAGCACTGTTTGGAGCCTCTTAAACTAAACCAAATGGCGGGGGGGGGAAAGGAGTGGGATGGGATCTGGCTGACTAAATACAGGGATCAAGCACTGGTTTTGATGCTCTGGAGTACTCCTCACCCAACATCCATTCGCTACTCAAGAAGAAATCAGTTTCCCATAGGTCCTGACTCATACCTGCCAGTCATGCTGATGTCTCCTACCCTAGGGCATCTCATGCCCTAGAAGTCTGCCTAAAAGAAAGTCTAACTTCTGGGAGAAAATGCCTGTTTATGGTTCATGATGACTGATCTCTCAAACTGACACCCTGTAAACCCATAGATCTTTTCAGCCTCTCCTTTCTCAGGCTATGAAATTTCTGTGTTATTCTCAACATATTCTGAGCACTTTGGGGACTGAACATATCACTTAACTGAGCCAGGAAGCATTTTCTTTCCTACACTATGTAAAAATCTATTTTTTCTGCCCTTCTCTGTAGCATTTAAGTTCAGCAGTGGAAGAACTGCACGATACGGATCACAGCCCTGTGACATTACAAAAATCCTCACTCATAGCTGCCAGACAGGCTCAGCTGACTCATGCTCAGAGTCACATTGATGGGAGGGTAGGAAGAAATTCTGCACTTGGTGAAAAACATACCAAGGGTTTTTGCTTTCTCTTTGTATAACAAGAAGTGATTTACCTGCACAAAGGATCTGGTATATCTTACCATATCAATTCCTTGCCAATATAAGGGCTCTCAAGCACTGGTAGCACTCCTGTTCTTTGCTCATGACAGTTTCTAAGCTGAGAAATAGATTTTTCTTTCTTCCTCTTTTTTTTTTTTAAACTTTAACTATGTTCTTTGTCTCTGATACAAAGCACAAAGGCATCACATATGACCTGTGATATCCAAGAATTCAGATGACAGGCCCCAGCTGCAGCTCTGTGAAGCAGCAAGCAGTTTTTAACTTTGATTACCTAGCCATTGTGTAGACAGATCCATAGCATTCATTTTCTAATTTGGAGCCCAGTAGTGTTTTAAACAGGGTGGAGAGGAATATTAAAAATTTAGATTCTAGAATGCAAATTTTCAGGATGCCAAAAGTTCCCACTCTTTACCTCTTCTGTAAATTAACTCCTATCTTCATAAAGCCAAAAAAGCCCCAAAAAGTTTTGGGCTGCAGTTTTGCCATTATGCTAATTAGAGTATCCACATATCCAATAATTAGATTACACATAGAGCCCGGCATTAATAGAAGCTTGCCACTATGGTCAGAAATTACCTGGGAAAAGTGAATCTGGAACATCTCAAAACATTTAAGGGAATGAACAGATATTTAAAGCTGTTGCATATAATGCATCAAATTCACTTAAAGACAAAATGCCCTCTACCTGAAAGCAAGTTGTCTGTGATAGGCTCATTGCAGATGGAACACAGCTCTCAGAAACCCATTCCCGTGCTTAACTTCTTAAACTTTGATTTCTTCAGTACTTTTGATAAATCTTACTGTGCTCTGCATTTATGATAGATAAAAGAAGATTTTTCATTAGTAGCTACATTTTAGAGAAGTGTACATGAATAGAAATTAATATTGAAAGTGGAAATGAATGATCAATAGCTATCCCAACTTCTCCTGTGTATCTTCAGCTGAAAGCTCTCTGGCATGTGTTGGTATGATCTGATCCCAACCCAACTACTTAATTTGTGACTTTTTTTTTCTGAAGAAAAGAAGTTTAATTAAGTGTGTATATTTACCTAGGAATCAGGATTAATATACATTATTGATTTACTGTACTTTACAGCTTAAGGTATTTTTAACATCTTAAAAAGTTTAAATCAAAATTCTGTGTACTGAATGACTTAAGCAAATACTGCATTAAAATTTAGTTTCTAAGCTATTCAAACACAAAAGACTAAAACATTATTATGCTGCTCCTGTCAACACCTTCACTCTTTAAGAGAAGCAATACAAAGGCATTTCCAGTGAACCAACCTGGTATCCCAGGATCATCATCTCTCACAGAAGAGAAAGAGCTCAGTACATTGACAGAGAACACATTTTCACTAATCACAGCCACAGAATTATGGACATTTTCCACTATTCCAGCAACACATTAATCACAGGTTCCAGTCCTAAATTTCTTGGCACTCTATGACACGGTAGACATTTTAATGCTGTTGGACATGTTGGGGGCTAAGTTACCTATGTGACCTTCCATCAGAAATGGTGGAAATGGGGAAAGTTGAAAGGAAAGGACCAGCTAGAGAAGAAAGCAAGGAAGGACAATGCATTTCATCTCCATATTCAGGCCTAACAGTGACTCTCAGGAAGTGAGACAGGAGAAATCATATGGGACAAACCAGGGGAAGGACACAGGCTTGGGTAGACAGCTCTATTAGAATGATTTTTCCCTTATAAACAAGGACTAGCATGAAAAAAGTAAAAAGATATTTATGCGTGAGGTGGCTGAGGAACAGTAAAGCCCGTGAACAAGTGGAAAACTCAAATCAAAAGTGGGCTTCACAAAGAGAATGTCTGAGTAAAGGGATATGGCTCTTAAATCTTCAAGTGTATGTCTTGGAGATGAGCCAATGTAGGGGTTGGAGTCAAGATGATGATGTTCATATGGTAGGAAATAGAATGCATTAAAGGGTCCTACAGAAGCTGAAGCATGAAAAGATGAGAACTGGGCTGAGTTTTGATGAAAGAAGACAGTTGAGTTCCAGCACAACACCACTACCACATTCTCCTATGAACATAATTAAGAGAGAAGAAAGCTGAAAAATAACGACCGTGCTGGAAAGGTTGGCGAGTGTCACCGATAGCGACAGGTACTCAGGGCTTAGAGCAGCGGCGTCTCAGGAAGATTTTACCTGGGTTAATGACGAATTTTTTAGCTACTGATAATTACGTAGATTAGGATCATTTTCCTAGCTCCCCTGGGTTAACCCCAGAGCAAATGGGATCTCCCCTCCTCAGTTTCTTCGCTTACTTACTGTCCTTTCTTTTCTAACTTTCCTCTCTCAAGCATTTCTGTTGCCCTTTAGATGACCACTTGTACCTCACTTCCCCTCACCGAGCTCTATGCAATTCAAGCAGAATGCCACCATCACAATCCTTGGGCAAGAAAGTGGCACATCAGCTTCCAAAGCCACTGTAATTATATGGCTTCTCATAAAATGCAAGTTGTCAAGTTTGCCTTCATTACAGAGACCTTTCCCCAGCATCCTTCTGAGTACTGCAAATGTCCTGCAAAGAGCGCCCCAAAAGAGCCACATTCTGAAACACCCTGTTCTGCAGCATGGGCAGGAATGAAGGGATTTACAAGTCATTAAAGATACCTTAAAAGGCCACTTTTTTTTTTTTTTTTTTTTTTTTTTACATGTGAACTGTGACAGTTCAGAGAGACTTGTTATACCTATGGTGCTGCTTCCAGGATAAAAAAAAAAAAAAATCTAGTTTGTGGATTAAATAGTAAATATCAAGTACAAAGGCAAATCACAAAAGGAAGAGAGTCTACTGATGTGGGTTGAGCATGATAGTCAATGACTTAAATAAATGCTGATGCGTCCTGAACAACTGAACAACCTATATTTGGAAACAGATGCGTTTGGTTAACAAAATATCAACGCTGTAAATGTGTTGATTGACTGCAGAAAACATTAAGCAATATCACCAAAAACCTCTGTTCTCCTTAAGACTTCATAGGGACATATAAACATTGTGTGCTTTAGCAAGCAAAAATAGATACTTTCTTTTGCAAACCACTTAAATTTATCTCTGCTCTCACACTTATTCTGAAGGAATGCCAACACTATAAAAATAGAGCAAAATATCATGAGAGTTCAATTTTTAAAAGAGTACATTTATTCTGTGGACAATAAATATTGAGAGTGAACAGGATAAGAAGTAGACTGTAAGAAAACAGTTTTATGTAGCCTTATGGCTGCCAGGGCTGAAGGCAAGTTGTACTCTGGTTAAAAAACCCACATTCTACCCATCATTTTAACAGTATAAAGGACAACTGAAAGGCTAGGAAACCAACACTAAGTTAAATTAAGCATGGCTTAAAACTGCAATGGTAATAGTGCAGACAAGTGACACATATTACATAATTATCTCTATTCCTTTTCAAAGCAAAGGTTCACTAATACTTATTTATTTTTATATGCTTAGTTATGATGCAAAGGAAAAGAACAGGGAAAACAGCTGCTCTTCCACTTGAGCTAGTCAGCTACAAAACAAGTCAATTGTTCTGGATTTGCTCTCCCTTCTGTTTGAACACCAAATGTAACCACAGAGCTGCCCTTAGCAATGAGATAGACTTTTGCCTCCCGCAAACCCTGTAACATCTGATGATTAACATTCGTCCTCATTTGTCAATTTGTTCCTATTTCTGTGACTGCAGAAATGAGGTGCCATCTACCAGGAGGCAGTTGTCCATGTAGGGGGGACACCTTCATGCTATTAGGAATTAGGCAGTGAAACTCTGAATAAAACAATTACTGTCATTAAAGAATATTACTTTGCATATTAGCCGATTACATAAATACTTAAATCTCAGCACCTTCCAAAAACTCTTACAAAGTTGTTAGTATTTATCTTTAGAATATTTCAAGTGACAATGGATGTTAGAAAGTAAGCACAAACAAATCCCGTGGGATCTCTGAACACAGCAATTAGAAGCTGTCCGGTTGATCAGGGAAAGACGAGGGAGGGATTTGTAAGTTTTTTCCTTCTTTGTTCTTTGTAACCAAGCTATAGGCAGAAGAGCTTATCATTCTACAGGAGATGTTTAAGTGTGAAGTGTTACACACTTTTAACTCACCCTCACATAGAAGGTATAATCAGTTCCCTCTTGTCTACACTGCTTCTGCTGTCCTGTACCAATATGCTACCAAGCAGCCCCAGCTCTTTTGCAGTAGGTGTGGCAGCAGCACTCAAAACAGGTCTTGGGATAAGGCACTTTCCCATACAGCTGCAAAAATGGCTCTCATATGCTCCTTCACCCGAAATAATTTGATCCTGTGTCTTCTACATTGCTGGAGAGTTATCAGCTACCAGGCTAGAGTGAATTCTTGGGGTATTTGTCTCACTGTCACTCCACTAAACTAATCCTTTATGTATTTTACAAACATGAAAAAAAATAAAGCAATCACTTAGCATTGTTGTGGAAAGCAATCAGAAAAGGCGTGTAGTTCTTGAATTTTTCCTTGTGATTTGGTTAAGCTCCACAGCTGGGAAGAAAATAATTACTAACAAAGTTCTAAGCTTAACTCTTGTGGTCACAATCCATTTCAGTGAACACACATTCTTCTTACATTATCCATCTATTTCAGACAACTACAGTTCTTTCTGTACACACCCCAGCACCAAATCTTTAGATTGCATAGTTTGTATTTGCATTTTAAAAAATATGTATTTACTCTTAAAATAGCATAAACTGTGGGAATTGTTTGTTACTGTCTGTAAAAAGAAATGCAAGTTAGTTATGCTTTTCTCTTCCCCCTTTAACTGATTTGATAAAAGGTTAATGTTCTTAATAGATCATTAAAATATTGCCAAATACACTCAAAATATTAAACTGTTTATTATCATTTCTTATCAAGACAATAGGTTGCCATATCTTTGCATTTCCAATGGTTGCCAAATGCAGTTTCCTACTAGAAGAAAAAATAGAAGTGAGAGAGCAGGTAAAGACTTTAGAGCCCAGTTGCACTATAGAAGTGAGTTCACCATGGTATAGTTTTTGTTCTCTGTACCAAAGGGGAAATGAAATTTCTGTTTGTCAATGACTGAAATCCAGAGCTGTCAAAGAAAGTGAAGGAAATTCACTTACTCTGATAGTTGAAGAGTCAGTCTGTACAGAAAGACAAAGCGTGGGGTCTGTTTTTATAGTCAGGGTCTCTGTAGATCTATTAGTGCATTGTTTCAGTTTGACACCAGTTATGCTCAGGCTTCATTTCACAATGATGCCTAGACTCATTTCCACCAGTAAGATACAGACCAGCTCTCAAGTTTCTGGGCACCTAAGTTGCTGCTACTTATATGCATACTTACAGGTACAACAACTACTGTGTGCTAAGACAGACATAATGGTGGCAGCAAATTACAGCACAGGCTCACCTTCTGGGAAAAGTGGGATTCAAAAAGTAGTAGCAGCAGTCACTCCGTGTGACTCTCTAGGCTGTATTTTGCAAGTCACAAAGATGCCTCAAAGTAAAAGATTTAAGTTCTGGACTTGTTTAGTGTGTCAAGAAAAGGCACATGGGCAGAGCACCTCTGGGCCAGCCAGCCAACAGCTGTGTCTGCCAGACCAAGGTTATGAGCCATTCTACTTTACTCCATCAAGTTTATTCACATACTCAAATCCCAACGACATCTTTTACAGACTGAAACATAAAAACATAAAAAGAACTAATATTTCAACTGCCAGTTCAGATAATTATTCTTTTCAAAATTTGAAATGTCAGTTATGCCCTGGCTTGAAATAACCTCCAGTGCACTGCGTTTAGAACAAGTGAGAACCACTCACTAAGGTATCTCTCAGCCCACAAGATAATCTGCATTTTCTTTATTGAGTACACAGCCTGACTTTGATGAGTTTTCCACAGGCCTGCCTCTCATGCACAAATAACCACGATACGGAGCCAATGTGTAAAAACCTCCTAATTTGCATAGAAAAAATATTAATAACTATCTGTACTTATATGCTGTGGTTTCAATACAGATTATATTACATATCAACAGATTCCACTCTTGCAACAGGAAAGCTGCATTAAATATGCAAACTGGAAGCACAGTACCTCAGCTGCAGACAACCTCTCAGAAAATGGAAAAGATTACAAGAGACAGATGTAGCAGAGAGTTAGAAATCTCTCTGTGCCTCTCTCCTGGAAAGAAGGGATGCAACATCTAAAAGAAGTGAACCAATGGAAATATTTGTAAAAAAGAAAAAAAATCCTTCATGGGGAAATTGTTTTTCTCTCAGTGAAAACCACAAACTGTTCAGAGCACCAGTGATCATATAAGCCTGTCACTGGATAAATTCTCATCTCAGTCAGGATGATGAATTCCCAATTTTCTCACTTTTCAGCTGCTCCTCAGTAAACAATCTGAAATTCTGACCACTGAACGCAGGAGGAATCAGAGGCAGCTCTCCAGATCCCTCGCCCCTGTGGACAGTGCCTATCAGCACATCTCCACCACAGACCACGCACTGCCTTCTGCTGCTTTGTTACAACCTTGACTATCAGTGGCCTCTTGTCACCAATCCTATTGTGTTTCTGCAGAAAATGAATTTGTGGTTGCAGTAAAAGAGCAAAGAAACCTTTCACACAAGATTCCTTCATTTTTTTTAGTAATAGAAGCCAAGCCATCGCTACTGTTATACTTAAATAAAACATCACTTTGCAAGAGTCTGCTTTGTTGAAAGTTTAAGACAGTAACAATAGCACCATCAGTTAATAATGCTAAAAGAATGGCAATACAGAGCAGTGCCTGGGAAAAGGAGGAGTCTGTTGACAAAGTAGTGAGAAGTAAAAGCTAAAGGGGCATAAAATATATTGAGGTTTTAAGAAACGAAAAGGGAATTTAATATTACTGCATGAAAAGGAGTTCAAATCTATTCAAATATGGTTTAAGTCTGTCACTGCCCTTGCAAGGAGCAGCCTATACAGAGATATCTTTCAAATGTTCTCACAGCAGGTGATGATGACAAACAACTAAAAACCTGATCCAAGTCCCACTCCCTGTCCTATCAGCAATAGAGGAGCCAATTTTTATCGACTGCTCGAGCACCTGCAAGCAGCAGAAGTCATTTTGGTTTAACAAAAGATCCCTTGCAATAAGACATCTGTAGGGAATACAAAAGTGGGCATAACTGATAGCTGAAAATACCGCATCATTGCATTGAGAATCAATATCATGGAGGAAATGCTGTAAAACCCCCTGCAGAGGAGGTGCTCTGTCACTGACTGTACATTCCCCCTGTGGAGGTCTATGCCTTGGCTAGGAAAGCAGTAATTGACTGCCAAGCCATAACTTCAGTCAAATATTCTGTTTTATACACTGGAATCCAGCTGCCAGCATGAGACACAAAAAGAGAACCTAACCAGAGTGATGTGTCAAGGAGCCAAGAAAATCAAGCTTCATCAAACTAAATCCCATTTGAAAAATAAGTGACCAATCACTCTGGAAGATGACCTGGTTGAGGTTCCGCACACACCGTGGGTGGAAAAAAAAATAACTTGAGGTTGTCTTGGCACCGTCTGGTTCATAATTAAAGATAAAAATCATTCTCCAACCTAAAGTGGATGATAGGGATAAGGAAAAAAAGTAAGCATTCATAACATCTACATACGAGAAAGTATTGCCTTCTGTCAGCTGCCTGAATTATTTTGGGACTGTTTGGTAAGGTTTTCTCTGTTCATTGCAAAACATACTTATTATAGCAACTATTAAGACAAACAAGTCTTCAGTCTAGGAAAACACAGCATAAACTCCTCCGAGTTACTCATCATGTATGCTCATCATGTATACTCATCACGATGCCTTAACATCTAAAATGCCACGTTGGTGGTTTTTTATATCAACACACCAGCAACCGATTGCAATAGTGCCATACAGCCATGTTCTCACTACCTGTTTGTGCATGTACATGCTGATAAAACACAGACTGGTAAAGATTCATCACTTTTTCTTTTTTTTTTTTCCTTAAATTCCTCTTGGTATAGTTTTAAGTGCTTTAAGTGACATGTCATTTCCTCTGCTAATAACCTCATCAGAGTTGGGTTTGATGAGATAGGCAGGAAACCCCATGGAATCCCAACAGGCATCTGTCACAGTGCAGGACAGAGCCACCACGCCAGAGTGCTCCATGCTGGATCCCACCAGGTACCTGGTCAGTCTATCCAGGTATTTCCTTCCAGCAGTAATCCCTCAGGTCAGAAATTCCAATTATGATGTTTGGTAAATTGGTTTGTTGCTAAAATGGTCTGCCCCTAAGTTCATGAGAATTCTCCTTCTACCCTAGAAGAAGCTAGACAACACTTGATTTTACATGCTGCTACTTTGTGTACTTCTGTCAGGATCATGAGAAAACAGGTAAAGGGAATGTCCCAGCTTATTTCTCTCCTTTCCAAGTTGTTTAACAAAGAAGGGGGGAGTAGAAATGCACCCTACATTTATCTGCATTTCTTTTCCCTCTAGTTCTTTTTATTTAATGGATGACTTGCAGTGAGCCTGAAATTCCACAAGAAATTAAATCTCAAAGAAAAAGGTTTACAAAGTTTTCCCATGGCATTTTAATCTCCCTTATCAAATAATTCAGGACGTGGGTTTTTTCTTTTAATATCTGAGATCCCTTAGTCACACACAGGCAGTTACAGTGGTGGTTCAAACAATATCCAAATGGTTTTTTCCAAGCTGACACACTTCTCTGTGACCTCAGTAAGGTCAGGGTTTTTTATGTTCTCCAGTACTCATTAGCTGACACCCATCTGCAACACCATTTTCTAGCCAACAGGTTGCTCATTTGCCTGGCATTGTAAGGTCACCAAGAAGTGTCTCCCTGTCACCTCTGATCCCAACAGACCTACACCACTTTGTCATGAGCTAATAACAATATCCTGATTATCACTCTCCTCTAGAGCGTTAGCTCTAAGAACCTTAAGGCACTCCCAGCTTTTTGTAACTTGACAGCTTCTACCATTACTATCTCATTGGCACTTTCTATATCCACACGATGCTTCATTCTCTTCTCTATTAGTCTCAAGAGCAGCCTCTTGAGGCAACTACTGACGAAATCTAAAGAACTGTAGTAAATTGGTAGAGAAGATTGATTTGAACACAGGCAATCTCTTCATCACATTTTTCAGTTTGTGAATAATAGACATTCTTTAATTCCCCTCCTAATAATCCCTTTTCTCACTGCTCTGGAAAGATTCACTACTCTCATTCCCAGGCTCAGCTGAGCACTAAAGACATAAAGTTTTTCCATCAGGCACTCAGTGAGTTTTCAAAGGCAACCTTTATACTAATTTCATCATTTTGATTTTAATTTCTTTTTTATTAGCCATCTTACTTCTTTTCCAGTCCTGACTTTCAGCACTGCTATGCTAACAGATGGCACAACCCTTCCCTCAACAATGAGAAGTCTAACACACTTAGAAAGATAGGCTTTTCTTCATGGGAATGAACAGGTGGGCAGACCAGGATGCAACATTTACATTTAAATGGTTGGCAAAAAAGGACAAGCCCAAATAGATGCTGCAGGTATTTGCAGTCTCAGCTAGAACAAGCTTGAAAAGAAGGGGGGGTGGGGGGGGGGGGTGGGGGTGCGTGTAAAAAGGAGCAAACCCAAGCCCCTTACATGATTGACATCCTGGAGAAGAGCCACCACTGCTGCAACCACCTCTGCGATTCTGCAGGCACAGGTGATGTGCTGCCCTCACGTATGTACTGGAGAGCTCAAAGGTCATCACTTCTGGTGGGACTGCTACTGGGGTGCTCAGAGAGAGCACTCTTCCTCCAGGATCCTACCTTGTCTCCATTCAGCCCTTCCAAGAAAGCTCTGCCTGTGGTCTCCAGGACTGCCTTCGCAGAGGGGAGTCTGGATTCACAGCTGATTCACAGAATTATTTCATAATGACATTTTCCTACCGATTTTGCCTAAGATTACTCACCATTAGCTCTACTGAGTTCTCCTACTATGGAGGCGTTCCATAGCAAATTAATATAGGACTGTGTGTGATCTACTCCCTCCAACCTTTATCTGCACTAAAAGCAATACAGTAGAACGCTTAATTAGCACCTATCTTAACAAGAGCAGCAATTAGAGGATTTGGGGCCAAAATAGCTCATACTTGAAGAAGTGAAAAGACTGGCGGGTGGGGGGGAAATAACTGGGAAGGTTGCAAAGAAAGAACCATTCCCAAATAAAAGTTCTTTGGGAATATATTCCAGAGGCAACTGTACTATTTTGAGGTGTAGGAATATGAGGCATACCTAAGTAAGTAGGAACAAAAAATTACATGGTTTTTTTTTTTTCCCATCTTGCCTCATAACTGTAAATAATACATGAAAATCACTTATTCCATATTTATCATGCCCTTTACAGAAAGGGCTGTATCCACTGGCAATTTTTCTTGGTAATTTAGCCAGCAGTATGCTCCTAGTGCTGGGGCTGGTCATTAGATAATGCTCCCTGACTCCCAAGTCACCCCTGCAGGTATGGGCCCAGCGCTGGGAAGCAGGGCAGGATTCCCTGCTGTGGCCCTTGTTTCTCCTTTGCAGTGAACCAAAAGACAAAAGTTACGTGAAAGGAAGGATTCAGTGAGGGAGTTTCTCAGGCGTTCAGCTGTTTAATGTTGCAGACAGACATGTACCTCAAGGGACTCTCAAAAGATTCTAACCAAGCTACAAAGTAATGGCACTTCAGTATCCTGCCTACAAAACTGCATCAGGCATCCAGCTTTGCAATTCAGTGCCTTTATAGTAAAGCTCAGTAAACCAGGGAACTTACATCCTACTTAATTATTGTTTTTTAACTTGTTGTGATGAACTGCTAATTATTTGAACCTCTGTATGAAAAATACTCTGTTCTGACACCGTCCATCCAAATAATGGCTGCCACTCTCTGTCACACTTACTGTCTTGAACATCTTAAAACACAAGTGATATTTTAGCTTCACTGCATGCTCTCCTGACCACAGAAATAATCAACAACATAAAAGTATGGAATACTTAGTTTAAAAGTTACATTCCAATGGCACAGATCATCAGAAGTAACTACTGAACAGATTAAAACACTGGCCTTATTCTCAGTGGAATATTATTCTAAGGATCAGCTGCCTTTGAAACAGAAAGATTGGCAATGTTTATAAAACTTTACTACAAACTAATCCAGGAAAGGAACTGGTATTCTGTCAACAGTTATATATATATATATATATATATATATAAACCCTGCAGAGATATTTTATAAAGAAATGAACAGGATATGTTTTTACATACTTTAGCTTTATGATTTATTGGATGTCTGCTCAGTATAAGCATACAGTAAAGGAAAAGAATGTTTCCACTTTAGAAGACTCACAAAGCCAAAAGGTATGAAAATAAAATGATCACTGAAATCCTAGTAAAATTTTGCCTAATAAATATCACTTGTGAAAGATACTTGCCAAATACTTTTTATTTTGTAGATATTTTTACGCAACATATCAAATTAAAATATATTATGTATAGATGTCTGGGTTGGAAGGGACCTCTAGAGGTCGTCTAGTCCAACCCCCTGCTGAGAGCAGGGACATCCTCAACTAGAGCAGGTTGCTCAGAGACTTGTCAAGTCTCACCTTGAATGTCTCCAGGGATGGGGCCTCAACCACCTCCCCGGGGAACCTGTTCCAGTGTTGCATTTAACGATTATATCCTGCACGTTATTAAAACGTCACAGGCACTGAACGTTCTTTTTACATTATATGACATGAATGTTACTTTCTGAGTAAATGACAGCAAAGTAAACCCAGGATCCATAAAAATCTGAGCACAAGCTGGACAAATCAGGAAACCTGGATGCAGTTCAAATGTTCTTTGCTATCTTGGCCAAGTCACTAGATCAACCCTCTGCTGTAGCCCCTTTCTTTGGGTACCAGCTTGTGTACTTAGGACAGGCAGTAAGAAGTCCTACATCAGGATTTATGTAGGAAGATGGAGAGCTCATCAACTACCACCTCTCGTGGTAGCAATTTTGAATTCTTCAACATACATATTTATATTGCTTTAAGCAACTGAAGCTTCAGGTTCAAACGCTCAGTGAAAAACAAGCAAGACAGAATTGCCAAGGTTATGGTTAATTAAGTGTCTGGTAAGATAAAAAGCAGTACAGACCACACAAAAGGTTTCCATGACCATTCATTTGAATTTCTATGTAAGCTCCCTTCGGCTGTCAAGTTAAGGGTAAGAGTGAGAAGTTTGCCTGCCAGAGCCCAAGGGTTTCTCTGAGAGTTTTGCCAAGTCTCAGGTATGTCTGAGAGTCCAGTCTCAGCGCCCCAGCTGAGGGGCTTGTAACCGACACCCTGTGTCTATCGCAGAGCCCGCTGCGGGCCTCCCGCTGAAATGGTCGTTACCTGAGACATAAATGTTGGGTTGTAGTCTCTTAATTTTGCAGCTGTAGCTTGTTTTGAATAGAAGAAACTAACCCTGACAGACTGCTTTGAGTAACCTTGGTTTGTACAGATAAGAGGGACCAACTATGAGCTAAGCGGGAACAGAGAGGAGCCTCCAGAGATAAGCCAGATCACGCCAGCGCTGCGGTTGCCAGCTCAGCACAGCCTGGCATTCTGAGCCAAAGGTCAAGATACACTGCGAGGAAGACTGTGGGCCTTCCTCCAGAAGACCCTGGCCCACCAGCACCAGACAACAGCGTGCAGGCGTCAATGGGAGGAGACTCATGATAATGAGTTCCCAGAAATAATTATAGTAACCACACCTACTCCTGGAATTAATTGTAATAACCCCTCCTTTCCACTGAATTATAAATATCCAATCTCATTATAAATAATTGCTGGCTTTGAAGTACGGTGGGCAAGTCAGGAGGAGGGATCCCCCTTGCGCCCAGCGCTGTAATAAACATGCCTACTTTATAACCTAGCTCGGGTTGTAGAGTTGGATTCCGCACATCAGCCTGTTCCGGAGTCCGGTTCAGGTCTTACCCTGAGACAGGCCAGCAGTCAAACCGATGGGGTTCGTTTATGAAAGCGACAGAGAGGTTCGGAACTGCCGCTGATAAAAACGCACGAACTGCAAAAG
>JANHGN010016515.1:20751-62404 GCA_024605025.1 Megaceryle maxima
GTGATGTGTAGCGTGATTTGGGTGGAGAGTTGAGTAACACAGTCATTTATGTTTAGCATGTACTCCTTTAGGCTCATCGCCATGCCCAAGAACATAAATTTAATATTAATTTTTCTGTTAATCAGGCAAAGGTCTTCACTCCGACACTGTGGCCTTTGTGATTTGGTGGCACCTCTTGGTTTAACCAAAACAGGGCCATTTTATCTTCACAAGACTCTCTCCTTCAGCTGTTCTGGCCACCAACTGAGCAGATGTCCAGACCCAGAGATGGCACAAGAATCTCATAGTCTTAAACGTCCCAACCTTCCTCACAAAACACACTAAAGTAGCTGTATTTCTGACTCACAGCAAGCTAGGCTGTTATGCCACATTGGCAAAGCAAGTATATGACCATTCAAGTCAACAAGTTCTGTTACTCACATCCTTCTTGAAAGTACGTTTCAATTACACACACCCAACCATCTTTACCAAAACTGGCAACAATTCATACGCAAAATCTCCACTGATGGAGGTTGGGTTGGTGGGACTTATTAGGGAAGCAAAAAAGTGCCTGAGTGTTCACAAATTTAGCTGAGTAAAATGATAGGTCTGTTTTTACAACATTGCAGGACTGACACGTGAGATTACAAACGCTACAGTTTTCAACTTCTGCCATTGCTGCCACACACTCTCCACTGAAGATTTATGTAGCAATTCATGTTTGCATCATTCCCACTGGAGTGTTCCTCTGAAAAGCCTCCCTACACAATTAAGAATCACAGCAACGAGAACCAAGAACAAACAAACCCCCCCCATACAGCTCTACAAAGTGATACCATACAGCTCTGTCCACAGACCACATGCTTCCCTCATTTTTTAGTCAGCTCAGGCCTAGGTGGGGAACACGGTGCTCAGATTTTCTTGATTGGTAATTTTCTCTTAAAAATGGAAAGCAAAACAGCTGGCTCAATTCTCAAGCTAAGTTTCCAGGCTGTGAGAACGTCAGCAGCTGTCAGGGCTGGGATGACCCTACTCCTCTCCCAGCCAGGCTGCTGAGCACAGCTCTGACAACTGCCTCTGTACCACTGAATATCTCATCCTCTTCAGCAGAAAATGCCCAGTATAATTGGGTTTTTTTTCCTGACTGGTGGACGACTTTTTATAATTACTGTTACTGACCTTCTCTGTTGAAATACATTTTTAAACACAACACACCTAAAGGTTACAGTAGGTACTAATATGAATCAAATAACTAAATAATGGCAGTATACAGCACACTGAAAATAACCATAAGACAATAAACAAATTACAAATTTCTAGGACTCACCACTTTTATCCTGGATTTCATTCCAGCCCCATTGCCATGAATTTTGCATTTTCTAGTGTTCAAAATGATAGTGATTCAGTTACCTGAATGGCCTTTCTGTCCTGACAGAGTCATAAACCCCTAAAAACCCCAGTATACGTACACACCTATGCTGATGCAGTTATTCTTCCAATTTCCCAGTCGAACGACTATGTGAAGATTTCAGAGCACCCAGAGAATTAACTGGAGGGAGGAAAAAAAAAAAAAGTTCAGTTTACTCATGAAAACGCAAACAGACGCAAGAGAAATGAAAATAACGCTAATTCCATTATTTCAGGCATAGTTGCTAGAAAAGCCTAAGATAACAAGTATTTCCAGATTAATGTTCACCTCTTCTCATTCATTGCACAGAAGGCTTTTTGGTATCAGTTTTCTATTCACAGTGGTCAGTAGTATTTTCTAGGACATACCATTCAAACCTGCCTTTTTCTGCTTAGAACTTCAGTCACCATGCCAGCTGAGAATCTGGACCAAAACATCCATTTTATGGAAATGTATCTAAACCATTTTATGAATGGGTTCAAATACTCCCCATAAACCCAGAAACTTCTGTTATCAATTTCTAATTTTCTTTCCCTTCAGCATTGTCTCCAAATGAAACTTTGCCACTGAAGTAAAGGTCTAAAGTTCACACTTCTTTTAGTTGCTCAAACACTATCACTGGGAGAAAAAACACAAAACTGAAACAAAACCACTTGTAAAATTATTCCAGACATATATAATGCAGAAACTGGGGAAGCTTGGCTTTCCTTTCCATGTGAGGAAAGGAGTGGAATGACAAGCCTCGTTTGTATTGTTGGAGTTCAGTGGGCAGGCTGCTACTGGTTATAGCTAATCATATATTTAGCAGCGTTAGCACATAAGGTCAGTAATGAGACTGCTAAGGGAACTGGCATGCATAATCCAGCTGCTGCACATTAGGAGCTACTACCCAAATAATTTAAGGCATAAACAATGGAAACACCCAAAATGTGACTGAAAAAAACCAATGTGACAGACAGGAACCCTGACAGCAGCCATGACCCAGTGCAAGGAGACAAAAGCAAAGTAACTGCATTTGAGGAGCAATCATTTGGGTAATTGCTGCAGAAATGTCACGGACATTTTGATAAATAAGGCCTGCTTTCAAAGATCAGCCATAGCCTGGTCTCCCATGAACCTGAGCAAGTCACACCCCACTTCCTAACTGGGGGTAACAAGACAGCAGATTTGCCTTTCTTTTCTCTCCGATCCCCCCAGGTTCGTTCACTGTAATCCTGTTCTCTCCCCGAGGACCTTCGCACTTTGTTATGTCAGTGTGCAAAATTCACAGGGAAATGATCCACAACGATGCTGTCTAAACTCTGAAGAGTAAGAATAAAGGGGCTAGTAGGGATGGGGTGAGCACGAGCAAAGCTCTGTGCCTACGTGAGCATTCCTCCTCCATGGGGACTAAGAGATGAACACAAAAAACAATTCCTCTTCTCTTGGCTCCTTGCTGTACCCCTGCAATAACCATACTGCTCTAGTGCTCTCCCCTGGGATACCTCTCTCGTGAGACTCACATGATGTGTGATTCATTTTAATGATCTGAAAATGTCTGATATGAATTCAGTATTTCTTTTATGTCTTCCCTCACCAAAGGGTTACAGTCTTACTACAATGGGAAGCCTAGTTAGGACTCTTGGTTTACCTGCTTCCTACACGCACAAAGTGGAAATGAAGATAAGGATTGAATTAAAGCACTTGGTGCAGCAGGCTGAAGAGAAAGCCCTCACCACTGAGGCAAAAGTAATTATTAGTAAAGTATGCCTTTATTCTATTGTGATCTTCCTATTGCTGGAGTTTCATCCTACACGATGATTAGAACACACATGATTAAGTTTTATGTTGTTTATTTTAATAATTAAAATGTTTAGGGTGTTTTAAAGGAAATTTATTTTCTGTCACACAAAAAAAAGCCCTAACATTAACGGGGATTGGCTTACCCTTGTTCATACAAGGAGATGCAGGTTTTGCAACTTGATTTTGATACAACTTTTACAGTTCATGTGAAGTTTCAAAAGATATGTTTGTGTTAGTTACAGAGATTTGTGTTCTGCATTTAAAAAGTCCAGTGATAGTTTGTAATTAAAAGCCTTAAGTGACAAATTTTAACTTAGTGCTCTATAGATATAAAACGAAGCCCAGCAAATGTAGCAACCTCATTTTATTGAGGAACCAGAACCCAGTTACCTCACGTAGCTTTTGCTACATACTGATTTTCAGCTGGGAGAACGTGAACTATGTTAAGTTTTAAAAATCATGACAGTAACAAAGCAATCAATTTCCTGTTTTAAACAGAAAAAATAACATATGGTCACACACTCATAAAATTCCACTCTTTGGCTGAGTTGTTTTGGAGGAAAAAAGAAAGCCTACTCAAAATATTCAAATTTTTTCAATCATATCTTCTCTACTGCCACTGAAGCCTACAAGCTGAACATTTTATGAAGTCCACTGATGGGTGGAAAAGGTTTTCTAGAAATACCCTTCTTACACTTCCATACCCTTTCTTCAAATAAAAACGAGAGGGACAGATGCTGACAAATGTTCCTGAAGCACCTACAGGCAGCATATTCAACTACTAAGCCCACTACATTACTGGGTCGTAGTCAGGAAGATGACTGCTAAATTAAGTAACACCCAATAATTGCAACTATCCTATTGAAGCAAGGATTGCTAACAGTATAACCAAAATACCAGAGCCCAGCTTGGCAAATAAATAATCAGAATGTACTTGTCCTCCTTACAAAACATGCTTTAGGGTAAATTAACCACTGCAAGTCTTTTCAGGCCAGTCAAGCCTTTTTTACAAGATGTTTCTAGTGAGTGCTTTTACTGGTTGTTGGCTATTTTTAAGTAGATTGTCATTTTTTGGAGAAGCCTTCCTGAGCATGCCAGATACGCTTCTCATTTACAGTTCACTCAGATGCTTGGTTGGTTTGGTTTTTAGGACAAGTTTCTGGATTACCCATGTCATCTGTAAATAACCAAAGGATGCCAAGAACTTCGGTATCACATCATCTCTAATGCTAAGTTGGAAAGAAAGCAGAAAATGAAAACATCAGACAAGTTTTCTGGGAGAAATGCTAAACCTCAAGCACCATGTAAATTAAACATTAAGACTATTGGTGTCTCAACTAAATACCCCCTATATTCATACCAGGAGAACTAATTTATCCCTAGTTTAAAGTAACTTTCATTTTGCAACTCACAACGAAAAGCCTTTCAAATTTATAATACAAAGAGATAAATTATTCAACCTAAAAAAAAAAAATCTGTCAATTAAGAAAAACAAGCTGAAGGATGTCAGAACACTTTAGTTGTTTTAGCCAAGTTCATTAGCCCATCTGAAACAGGATGCTGCAGCTAAATGGGCAGCACCAGGAGCTTCAGAGGAAAGCTCAAAGGCTTTCCTCAAGGCAGACAAACAAACCAAACAATAAAATCTCTCTTGTTAAACAGAAACATCTGATCCCCCTGACTCTTCTCAACATTTTACATTATGTGGAGATGTCTGAAAAGACAGGAGTTTTACTTATGAACCATGGCACTGAAACATTAAAATTATTCCAAATATTTTGAGCATTTTAGGCTTTGCATTTTATTTGTAGTGTTGTCACACTGGATATGTAACAGAATGTTCTGTCTATCTTTATAAACAGCCTTTTTTAAAAGAAAAAAATCTCCCTAATTTCTTAGTCTTCATGAAATCTTGAAACAGCTAAAAGTATTTACTGGGGAAAAATAAGTAATTTCCTTTCAAACAAATGTTAGGCCTCTCATTTAAATTAATATCTCTAACTCCTGTTGTCATGGGAGAAGGAGCAAATGTAAGGGCCCCCTCTTGACTTCACAGTAATAAATGATCAAGACCTTTTCATATCTGTTCTTATTTACTGCTTCTCCATAGTGAACAGTATCAATCTTTTTACTTTTTCATAAAAAAGTTCTTCCAACTCCCTATTCATGATTGTTATCCCTCCCTGGTCACTGTACTCTAACTTGGCAGAAAAGCTCATTATGAGATCCCAAAGTAGATGAAAGGATTTGGGAGTGCACATTTTTATACCATGAGAGCAGACACTTGCACATCTTACAGAGGGATGTTTTGTGCTGTAAAGGATGTCAGAAAAGATGACTCTAATGATGTCAAAAATTCATATCATCATCCTCAATCTAAAGCAGTCAGCAGGGAAACCTGGATATGACAAACCTCACCTCCACCCCAAAATTTGTCTAGCTGTTCAGGGCAAAAACGGGAGAAAAATAAAGAAGTTTCTGCCTATCTGCAAGAATTTGCAGTCTCGGTGTAGGTTTTTTCTGTACAAATTCTTACAAAGCAATATGAGGCACTTCTTCAGGCTTTAAAATCTGTTTGCTCTTCCTTGCTTTGTTTGTGCACATCCAGAAGAACTGTCCCAAACAATGCGATGTGCAAACATGAAAATTTATGAGGTAATGACTGGCATGGACACAGCAACCTGCAAATGCTTCAGTCTGGGGAAACTACAGAGGATTTTCAGTTCTAGTTTGAGGGAATGAACAGCAGAAGTCAAATCATTAGACCCAATATTTACACAGGTCAGAAAGGAATGGTTCTAAGGTCAGCATCCACTGCAGCAGGAGAGTGAGAAGAAAATTAACATTTTGTATAAGGATGAGTTTTTGAGAACCATTTTGCCATAAGGCAGCTTAGACTGTTGTGAGATAAAGACAGCCTCTTGCCTTTGAAAAACCTCCTGCTGAGAAAACAAAGAGCTGAAATCAAGGGACTTAAGAGCTCACAGAAGTGCTTCACCGAGTAGAGACAGCCCGGTACATGTGCCTAAATGCTTCACAAAACACTTGTTACCACTGATGGGGACTGTAAGTAATAAAGTCCTCTAAATACCCACCTAGAAACAGCCAAGTAGCACACTGTGCTGATCAGTAAGTATATTCCAGATTTGCTATACAGACAGTTCCTCATATTTCAAGAGCCAAACCAACTCACAGACCCGGAACAAGGTACAGTCACCCTTAGGACATATCCTGCTTTATTCAAGACATCTGGTTTTTGGTTTGTTTTGGTTATTTTTTTGTGTGGTTTGTTTGTTTGTTTTGGGGTTTTTGTTTGTTTGTTTTGTTTTTTTTGTTTTGTGTGTGTGTGTGTGGTTTTTTGTTGTTGTTGTTTTGGTTTTTTGTTCCCTCACCCTTCTGCTACTATTGAATAGAACCAATGTCTGCAAGAATGCAGATGTTGGGTCATTTGGGATCTCATCAGGTAATTCATCATCATCCAAGCACATTATCACAGGTTGGAAGGGACCTTGCAGATCTTTGAGTCCACCCCCCCTGCCAGAACAGGATCATATAATCCAGCACATTATTACTTAACCACCTTAACAATATGGTTCCTATAGCTAAACATAACGGCAGATACTGAGACCCATCATTGTATGCTGATTCTGAACTTAAGGCTTAATCTTCAGCATGTTAACATCCCTCCTGCCAGAGATTACCCACTCTGAATTTGTAAAAAGATTAGAAGATAAATATTAATTAGTCTATAAGGGGAAATTAAAAGGACCTATAAATGATGTTTCTCTGTATAATTTAATAGCATGATAGATCTGTGTATTAAGTGAGTCTGATTATGTCCGATTTGCAAAACTGGAGAAAGCAAAATAATCAAACTGATCAATAAATGAAGCTGGGCAAGTTGCTGTTCCCAGCAACTTACACCAAAGACAGGCATCCCCAGTACTGAAGTGCACAGCTGTCTCTTGCTCCTGCTAAAACCTTTCAACCCATGTTAAATAAAAGTTGAACATAACTGAAACACTACCAAAAAAACCGCAGCTGTTTAATGGGCCAGGCTAACATTCAGCTGGGACACTCCATTCAGTTCAGTGGAGTTAATCACTGGACTTTTCTGATGTAACCCAAGGTGCTTGAGGAGGGTTATGTCTGACAATTCAGCATAACCATTATGGGACAGGCCAAAGGTAATGGTCCCTGTAAACGATCTCTTCAGAGCAGACATTCCTTGAATCTCACAAGCTCAGGCATTAAGTGACAAAATCCAGGCTAGCAGTAAAACAGAGCACTATATATCCCTAGAAAACTGTCTAAAGAGGAGAGGATGTGCATTTTCTTTACAAGGTATTGACTGTTCCAGGCAACAGCTAAAGTGTGCATGACTAAAGCAGCAAGGAACATGAGAATTTTCCATTATCTTTATAATGAATTTAATTTCCTGAACTTGGTTTGTCTTTTATTTAATTTACTGACAGGTGCAATCTTCAGTGATGCTATCTTCATGCTTCTAAAACAGGAAGAATTATGCCAGATACATCATATTCTTTACTACAGGTTATTTATTAAGAGTTACCCTTTCCTCAATTTTTTTTGCATGAAAGCAAATGAAAATGTAAATCTTGGGGGAAGGAAACAAAATAGTTAAGAAAAATGTTACTGTTTCTGCTGCCGTTGGCAATATCCTAGAATTGTAGCACTAGTGTGGTCCCTCAAACTATCCAAGCAGGTCCATTTACTACCATCCATAGCAATGGCGAGTGGTTTTAAGCTAGGGCAGAGCACTGACATTACAAGTCTAAAGAGTATGACATTACAACTCTAAAGAGTATGACATTACAACTCTAAAGAGTATGACATTACAACTCTAAAGAGTAGCTTCACCCCTGCATGCTTGGAGCATTTCTTCTGATTTGGAACTCCTGTAAACAGGTCACCCCTTCAGCACATTCACAATTGAACAAGTTGGAGACTACACAAAAAGGCAGACAACTCCCCGGGACTGTTACTGATATCAGCAGGGACTCATGCTCTTCTGAGTGACAGGTATTCTTTCCTCTGTACGTGCATTGCGTGCCTTGACAGATCGGTATCGGGTAAGCACATCTGTATTATCTCATTCTTTGATGTAACGCATATGGACACTGACCCCCATATACCTTCTATTACTTATATAAAAATGGGTTCCTATAATACCATCTTAACTGGAATTTATGTAAGGTGAAATGACATGATCTGAAAAAGACAGCTACGTGGATATATATATTCCCCCCAAATTAGAAACTGGACTAAGACCCCAGCTACAAAGACATAGAACAGATCCTGCTCTCAGAAAAGTCTACTTTAGATTGCACTGTTGTTGGTCTGTGGAAAACCTGCCTGGTTTGTTACAGATGGGTTTTGAGTGAGTAGGATGAGGCCAAGAAGGAAAATGGTGTCTTGCTGTAAAGGCAGTTGTTGAATGACGAAAACAGCATGGGGAGAAGGGGAAGGAAGGAGTCAAAGATCATTTTACAAATGAAACTTTTCACAGTGGGCCACAGAGTTCTTAGTGATACGTATGCTGAAGAGGTAAGCAGGCTGCTGCACAAGTTTGGTTTTGCTTTTGCAGACTTTACTTAAAATATTTAACAGTAACTTTCTCTCACTAAATTATCCTGGTTAGTATTTTTCCCTTGTGCTGTACATATCAGAAAATTAAATTAATGAAGCACTTCCATTTCATAATCACCTAGTATCCTAATTTAGCAAGCTCCAAACATCTATGAACCGTACTATCATGTCAGAATATAGCAAATAGAGTTTGATTACTTTAGTAAGAGCCCACATTCAGCTAATAAGAGGAAGTTAGGAGTAATGCTGGTCACCTTTCCTGTGCTATGCACTCAACAAGGTGCTAGAGCTATTATAGAAAGAAAAGAAATAGCAGTGAAAAGCATCTGTGGCGTGTGTAACTGAGGGGTTCTGCAGTGCAGGAGTTGTCTCTATTACCAGTTAAGAGTCTCTGGGTTTACAGGTGGTGCTCTAAGGTTGCAGGAAACTTTCTCATTATTTGCTCAGAAATGCTGAGGCTGAATGGGAGAGGAGGAGCAAGGCAGGATGCTGGACACACTAGTCATGACCTAAACCACACCGAGGCAGACTGTCTTCTTTTGAGACAAACCAGACAACTTCTTTCTTGCATTCTGGTATCATGCCTTATATAAAGTCCTTTAAAAAGTGTAATCATATAAGAATTAAAGCTCTTTGGGATACATGCCACATTTTCTCAGTTAGATTTTGTAAACTGGTGGCTCCATGAGGTTTAGATCTTTACAGAAAATACAAACACAGGCACTGCATAAACATTAAACATGCAGGTAGAAGAATGAACCTGGCAAAATGAAGCCCTATTAGCTATCAGTGGAGATGGGAAACCCTACTACTCAAACTGAAAAGGTTCAACAGTTCAGAGCATCCCTACAGTTGTATCCACATAACAGGATGAGAAATTCTGAGCACAGTGGAGCAGGAAACAGATGAAGCAAGACATTGAAATAGGTACTCCAGAAAATGAACAAGAGAAAAAGGATGACACAACTGATCTTGAAGTAATACCAGCAGAAAAACTTAAAGAAGATCAATCTCCCTTACTTGTAAGTATTGTTTACAAAGATTTATCATTTTGCCAACTTTGCGTCTGAGAAGCAATGCTCTTCTGCTCTTAATGTTGCCAGAAGAAGGTAAACCACAGATCTGGGGATCTGGCAAAGACCAAGGATAACTCAAAGTACCACTTAAAACTTGCATGTGCAATCATGGCCTTGCTGCAGTTTGCAGTACCAGTTTCACTGGTTTCCCAAGTGTTAAGATTTCATTCAAAGAGATACAAATCACTGATCCCACAACAGGAATGCTCTAAACCTGGTAGAAACCCCTGTACACCTTCTTGAAGCAGGAGATCGATCTAGCCATAGACTGGACTACTCTGAGGAAGACTGCCATGCAGTGAAGAGCACACAATCAACCACAACAGAAGCGTGGAGGAGCTGAATGCTGCTGCAGTCATACCCAGTCTACAGAGAGAGGATCTCCTGATGTGGATTTCTCAGGTTTCCATATCTAACACAATCAATACTTCTCTCTCCCTCCTCATTCTGGTAAAGTTTGACTTACTTAAAAACATTTATACATTGTGGGCATAAGCATAGTGCATAAAGCAAAATCCATCCTTTCAACTTGAAGAGTTTTGGAGGATGGGGGAGACAAGAAATAGAGGAGTGCTCTGCTACCATCGAGTGACAAGGAGGAATGAGAAAAAAAAAAAAAAAAAGGACAAACTGTCAGGCTTGTTTTGAATTAGTTTCCTAAGCTAGAGATATTTATACAGACACCAACACAATTATCACAGAGCAGAAAAGAGCTTCCTCATTATAATGTATGAAATTATCACAAATCACCCACATATACCTAGGGGAAGGCTCATCCTAATCATAGCCAATAGTTACCAACACTGGGGTAAGAAAGCAAAGAATTCAGAAAACCAAGGAGGGAGCTTTACGTAAGCACCTGCTCCAAGGCATGAGCTGGGAGAAGCTGTTACAGGGTCACTGATATGCTGGGAGACCTTGTTAGCTCTCAGTGTTGCATTCCCTCTTGCCAAGAGCTGAAATAAGAAAAGCTGTTAGTAAGGCTGGGATGGTGAACTAGAGCAGCGGGTGGCTGGGAGCAACACTGTACTGCTGAAAAAAAGTGGGCCACCACACAAAAGATGACAGCTTAATCAGGCCATGCCAACCAGCAAACTTGAACAATCCCAAGCTGAAGTTGAGTGTTAGCACAGGGAGGGAAAAAACAGCTGATCTAACGTTCATTTCAGCAAAGAAAAGAGCACCAAAAGCATTACACCCAAGGAATGCAGCAGCACATGCCACTTAACCTACCATGCTACAATTGTAGTGATGCCCTTCAGTACAGAGCTTGCTTGCCAAGCTCATTTAAGCATGCAGGCACAGAACATTAACTCATTGCCATCACTTTTGTAGTCAATTATTTTCCTCTAGTTTCTAGACAAGAGCTCAGCTAATGTGGTCACTATGGTGACCCTCAATCTGAAACGGGCTTTGGTTGCTGCACACCAAGGCCTAGTGGGAAGTCCACCCTTGTGAGCACTTACAGAGCACCCAACCAGCACTGTTATTTTGCTGGTTTCCAGATAGAGAATAAAACTGAGTAATTTCAATAGGGATCCCCAGACACCAAACTTGATTCCATTGCTGACAGTCAATGCCAAGGAGCAGAATATAAAAGACAAGACTGAAGGAGAGAGCAGAAGATGCATACTTTTTAATTAATTTTTTTTTGCTCGAGTCTTAACTTTAGAAATCCAGACATTTCTCAGAAGATGGTGACTTGGTGTCACAAACCTCTGTACACATTTTTAAAAGAAGCCTTAGTGCCTGCCTAGAGAAGGATGTTACAGCTTTCATCACTGTTATCATTTCTCAGCCTTTCCACTCATTTCTGCTTCACTGCTGAGGGAGCTGGTGAATAAATTAGTTCCATTTTCAAAACCAGGCTGTGTCATTTTTCTTGAGTGTTATTTCCTAATGGTATTTTCCTTTTTGTGATACCACTATCAATTTCAGGCCCAATTCTGAAATCAGAGAAATACAGAGAAGCCCTGTTTACTTAAGTCAGTGAAGCAAGAGAGATGTACCATCAGAATCAAGCCCATTAAATACAGAATATCAAACTTTGTCTTTCCTCTGTGTCTCCTGAATACAAGGTACCAGATGGATGACTTGGGAGCATCTAAATAAATGCTCTAGTTCAAATGCTGCCCTGACACAAGCAAAAATCCACCGAGTTTATGGAGTACAAGAAGTCAGTTTTGCTATTGAGACCCACAGATGTGGTTTCCAGCCTTCTGTTTGCAAATCCCTGGGGTTCAGCTGACTGTTTTCAAGGGATTTATAAAAGCTGCAAAACATAGCTGAGGAAAACAAGCAGTGTTTGGGGAGAAGGTATGGAAGGGTCTGTACAAATCTGTAAATAGGCCAGCAATTACTGATTCCTTGCCCCATTTTTTCACAATTTATGTAAAGGCAGCAGCTATAACCAACAACTATATATATAGTTATTATATTCATATATCTTAATTATATTTTAATATATATTTTATACATTTAGAGTCATATATATTTATTCTTATTATTGTTTTATACTTTGAGAAAGAAGCATATTCCTAGCCCATTGGAGAGCAGTGTGGTGGTCATTCAGGATTATTACAGTACATAGCTACAAGCAATTCAGCAGTTTGATATTATAAAAGCCATGCAGAGTTAAATTAATCCCTAGCCTGGAAAAAAAGTTTCAGTGCAGTCAGGAGCTACAGCCAAATCCTATTCCCCAGAACATTATTCCCTCCAACTTCAGTGTTTTCATGTGATTTTCATCCAGATTAACTCTGCTATATCAGGGATCAACAGTGAATTTTCAGATCTGATCCAATTTATAGCTCAGGCATAACATGGTCATCAAATTAGCTGCCAGAGGCCAATGCAGAAGCAGAGATCTCCTTCCCCACTTTGGTTTCTGTCAAAGAAATACAGCATGAGGATATTTCTTACTGCAACATTGTCAGATCAGAGGTCATCAGTAGCAGCTTTTCTATGACTGTGGCATATGCTGGAAGCTATGTGTAGAGAAATAGCCATAAAATATGACAATTTCAAAACTTAACACAGGACATAAAAGTAGTTCACCAAGATAGCATTGCTTTGGTTTAGTTCTGCGTGTGTAGTCGTTTGTTGTTTTTTTTTTTTTTTTAAATAAATATTTCTGAAGAGTTACACTTAAACTTTCCATCACAAATGGAAACTGGCTTTTGAAACTAAATCCTTTATTTTACTCTCCACAGTGAAGCTGGTACAAAATATGACTGGACTAAAGCTTGTGATTCAAAAAAGGTTTGCAATATAACGACATCCACCAACAGTGCTAGCTTTTCTGGAAGGTACGTGGGCCACTAAACTGAACTAAATTAAAACTGGTGTTAGTTCAAACCTCCATCACACTGTTTTTCACATCGTTTCAGTTGTATTTCTTTGCAGATATGCAAGTCCACTAAAAAGTAAATGGAGTGAGGAGTCTGACTGTGCTTTTCCAAGGGAGGACGTTATGCCAATCTTAGTCTAGACCAAAAACTAAAAAACTCTCCTACCCTTTTCAAATACTGATGATGTCTCCTCTGTCACTGACCTTGAGGAAGACTCAAATAATTTTTGATGCAATCAACGCTTTTTATGCTGTCAAATGTAATGACAGCAGAGCTGCAGTGATGATACTTGCTGATGGGTGATGCAGGATTTGATTTGCCAAGACAGACACATTCACACCGCGCCCCAGTCTGCAATCAGAGTAGGTAATGTGAGCAAATTTCAGTAAGCTTTCCAAACCACACACACAGCAAGCAAAAGCAGACAGAGGACAAACTCTTTGTGAAACTTTGTTCACGAATCCAACATAAGGCACCAGTCAAAGCTGCTTTACATACTGCAGTTGAGGACTGCAACAGCAGTTTGCCATCCAATTCTGAAACAGCCCTAAAAGGCAAAAAAACTTGTACACTGCTAGTATCAACTGAGGCAGCACACACGGGACCACCCAGCTCAGGCGTTCCTCGTGCTCACTGGGTCTTCCATAGGGGAGCCAAGATTCTCCTCTGGACACTTCCCATCCTTGTTTCCAAAAGGTAATGTTGAAATCTGACAAGTTCAAAAGGGAAACAATCTGAAATGTGCATTTTCCTCAGGCCTGACTGTGACTGTTGTTACATTTCCAAGAAACCTGAAAGCAGTTTAAGCAACATGAGTTAGAGTAATTGCAGAGTTATTAGCAAGGCCACAGACAACTTCTGGTGAGTAAAAAGATACTGATATTGACAAAATAGTTCTGCTTGTCAGTCAAATTTGGTCTTTGCATCTTGTATAATCCGGCACATATTTAGCCAATCAGCATGTAAGATGGCATATGACAACCTGTAAGGGAGGGTGTGATTGATTACTGTGACATGCCAGGGTAAAGGCTGGGAAAAGGTCAGATTTTTGGAAGGGTTACGTACGCCTTAAATCTGAGCTGCCAAACTCCTCAGTCCTAGACAATTTCATTTTCTTTTGAATCTCAAAGGTGGGTTTTCTATTATGTACGTCTTTTGTTAATTAGAATACTTGCACACAGTTGCCCTGTGCAAAAATCTCCATAGCTACTCATGCTGTAGTGCACCTGAAAATGCAGCTGGTTACCATTCACCAGTGCTTTCTTCAGGTAACGCTGCACGGCTGTGGTTATTGGCTTCTACAGTCGATGCTAAGGAGAAAGGCTTTCCTTGAACTATTACTAAATACTTGTCTAAGTGTCAGTACAATATTAAATGCATCCCTTGAGAGAAAACCCATTTAATGGTTTGTCTGTAGGTACACTGTTTAAATAGTGGCTTATACATATTTGCATTCCTTCTGTAAGACACTGACCTTTAATTATCAAGTGAATATTGGCTGCTTATAACAATACTTGAAATAAATGTAAAGAATTAACTGTTTGAGAATATAAGTGAAACAGTGAATTCTAATTAAGTCAAACTAATCAAAATGACTGTGTTTGCATTATTACACGTTGTGTCTTCCTATTTAAAATAAAAAAAGCCTCATGGGAGAGTGTGGAGAAGACAGAGTCAGAGTCATCTCATAGGTGTGCAGCAAAAGGACAGGGATCAAGATGTAACAAGGGAATTCTCTTTTTTCACCAGGGAGTGGCCAAACAGTGGAGCAGAGGTGCAAAGCAGGTGAGGAATTTCCACCATCACCATTGGAGATAAAGTTCATCTGGACAAGGTCTTTAGCAACATGATCTACTTGGACTGCTTTGAGCAAAGGGTCGCAGTAGGGACTCCCAGAAGTCTCTTTTAACCTCAATTATTCTTCAATTCTATGATTCTAACCAGAGTTTGGAATAGGAGTACAGAGAAACAATATATCGACTCCTTTACTGCCTTTTCCCTGTAGGCACCTGAAACTATTCCACAAAAAATGGATTGCTTCCTTCCAGAGTAGGTTTGAATCAAGTTGCAGAACTATTTTCTACCCCAAATACTTTTATAAAATGTACATATGTGAGAATGAGAGGAAAAAAATGGACAGGACAAAATCTGTGCATTGTTAGCATTGAAGTAGGACTGCTTACACAGCTCTGCAGCTCCCACTGAAGTGAAATCAGAGGACAGAAATGGGAAGAAAATGTCTTAGCAAAACAAATGTGGTGGAGAGCTGATGAGAGCAGATTGGTAGTATAAAGAAAACAGTTACACGATAGTTGTTGCTAAAAGATAAATCCTTTCTGGATTAGTTTTTATACAAGAAAATAATTATTCCTCCCCTTACATGATTACAGATACAAGAGATGGACAAAAGTGTCTGTGAAACACAAACATTTTGAGTTGCTGGATTCTCAGTGTGAATTGGAGCTTTGTTGTCCAAATCAAGCCTGCCGAGGGACCAGCCTTGAAATACCATCAACTGCCTATGAGTAGAGAGAAGTGCTGCTGAAGATTTTAAAAGCCCCTTTTCTTTCAAAATATGCTCCAAAATCATGTAGATCCTTTAGGAGCATTTTAGGTGCTCCTGAAATACAGACAGAAGTAATACTTCTAGCACTACCATTTGTAACTAGTTGGACAATTGTTTACCAAGATAGATGATTTGTAGAAAGAGCTAGAACTTCTCCAATTTAATAACAACAATAATAATATATATCTCCACATCCAATACTGAAATCTGATAGACTTTGATAGTGCAAAAGCCACCACCCAGAGATAGGCCTAGATCTCTGCAGAGCCTTGTTTTTCTTAAGCTTTATGTTTCAAATGATTAAACATTTCTGAAGTTGCTGCTACAACCATTACATTTTGCAGTACGTTGTCAGCTGGGAGAAACACATTTATTTAAAGGGATGGGAATCTAAGGATTCTTGTGGTTCATGAACCTTAGCATAAATTACAAGCCAAAGCTAACATTCTTATTCTGCCATCTCATATTTTTTTTGCTAGTCCCAAACATCATAAACTAAAATATATGCAAAAACCTGCTGCTATAGACAGAAACCCAAATACATGGTGTAAAGAATACAGTCCAGAGGAAAAAGGCTAAACCCCATCTTTTGATAAAACATATTCCTTGAGGGGAACGCCGTCTTTCCAAAAATGCAAGAACAAGTATAGTACCTGATGACCTGGGCAATGACTGGGAAAAGGTAAATGAAAAGAGGAGGTAGCTTCAGATTCATTTGAAAATCAGTGTTCTACCTTTGCCGTTCCTGGCAGGGAGGAATAAAGACTCACAGATTCTCAGAGCAACAGAAGGGAGACTTAAGTCAACAGTACATCAGTGATAGTGATAGAATAAAGACTAAAATAAAGTTTGGGGGATTTTTCACTTACTTTTCCTGGAACCCTCCTCTCCTCCAGCACTTTATTCTTTTTCCTCTTGTCCTCTCATTTGTGAGCATACCAGAATAAATATAAACATTAAATATTACTTTGCAGGTATGATGGAAGTGTAACTATTATTAATAGTTACTTTCTACAAATAAGATGCCTTTCCTGTGCCTTCACTTAGGAAGAAGAATTAAAATGAGTATCTGAGAGCAAATGAATGAGCCAACAGAACATATGGTCCTGGTCTTAAACAAGAGATGGTGGCACAATAAGACAAACACTTTCCCCCTTAAATTACCTCTAGCATTGTGACTGTTTTACTCTTTTCTGAAAGGTAATGTTTACTCACTGTGTAAGGAATCCCTGCTCATACACTCCAAGTAGAGAACCTGACAAGCCACAGTCTGTTTGCCACATCTACCCAGCAAGAGACTTCAGCTCACCCATATTATAGGCACATCCAATAACTCAGTATAAAAAAAAGCAAGCAACTTACAGCCCCAGTTGAAATAATATAGCTTAATCCATATACTATCCCCTGTATAATCTAGTTGAGAACAGACAAAAAATAGCCATGGAATTGATTCTCTCCCGCTGTTGCTTTCTTCAGTGCTATTGTCCTTTTACTAATTTTTGTAACACCTCTGGAGACCTGAGCAGCACATTCCTTTTCCAGCAAGACCTCTTCAGAAATCAATAGCACCTATTCAAGGGATTTATAGCATGATTCTGCAAAACCCTTTCATAGAGGCTTGCCTAACTTGTTAGGGAGCTGTGTGCAGCATTATCTTTTCAAGTGCTCTTCTAAGATGTTAAAAAAAACTCCATAAAGAGATACAAGCACACAAATATCTAATGAACCAATGTATGATCTTAATATCTTTGTGAAAGGTATTGCTACATAAAGGCAGAATACCACTTTATATGACTGGGAGTACTGGATTCTTTATTAATTTCAGTGGTGCTGTATCTGAGGAAGGATGACAGAACACTAAGGCTTCTGATCAACAGCTGTCATCATCATATTCTCAGTGTGATGCAACTGGAAAGTGATGACTCTGGTAATAAAACATTCAATAATTTGCTCTAAATTTGCTCTGCTGAAGAAGGAAACATTACCCAGCACAGCAAAGTCACGCTTAATCCCCAGTTAGAGCAGTTAAGTAAATCATCTTTAGTTCATAGGTCCATCTACAGAACTGGGAGAATTCTTCTGCAGCCCAGAGTCATTACTGCTCTGCCTCCCTCTGATCTCTGACAGTACATAAAGGAGCCATTATTTAATGTTCACTGTGCAATTGCATTATTCCAATACTTGGAGCACAGTAGTTGTGCTTTTAGTTTACCTTTCAGGTACATCCACGTGACACCACAAAACACAAGCACAGAGGTGGGTGCAATTTACTCGCTGCTGTGAAGAAGAATGATCAAGTGCTGATTTGGGGCACAGAAACCACAGGGTAGCCAGCATGAACTCTCTGAGACTGTTGGACAGACAGCTCTGTACAAAATTCTTCCCTTTTTCCTCAAAACTCTTTCCAGCAGTAATCAAACACAACCAGAGTGTACCTTCACAAATGGACCTCTGTGAAAAGTACTGAAATAACCCGACTTTAAAACCTTTGACAAACCCAAATTTAGGATTACCATACACTGATAGCACTGAGTTCTCTACTAGTAAGATTCAGAGACAAGAAATTCTGTTCCTTCAAAGGCAAAGAATTTGCCTGCAAACAAGATAATGCAGCCAAGTGTGAGAGCATCCCAAGTCTGCCATAGCTTTGAGATGGAGGTGCCCAAATATTTCCATATATGAGCTTCTGAAAGAGGACTGAGAGATTTTTAAACCCAAGAAAAACAAACCTCACTGTAACAACAGTTCCAGGATTTCGTCTTCAAAGAGAGGAACTCAAAGTGACCATGAAAGACAGAGAAGTAAAACAAAAGATCTGTATACAACACCCCATGTGCTTTTTGTGCCCTCAAGAGAGGTCCCTGTTTCAAGTCAAAGGAGAGAGAGGGCAAGGTCTGCCTGGTCCCCTTCATTCCACAGGAATGTCTTCCTCCTATTGATGGGACCAAACTGTTTTGTTCCACCTGAACAAAAACTGAGCTGCATCTCCCTGCCTGCCACTTCTTCCCTTTGAGCAGGATCAGTAGTTCACTAAGGAAAGCTAAGAGCTTGCTTTCTCCCTTGAAAAATTTGCATGTAATTTGGAACCAAGTAGGGAGGGAAAAAACCTAACATCACCCCCTCACTCCTTCCAAAACCCCCCAACTGCAACTCTTGCCCATAATCTCAAGTACATTTAGCAAGCATTCAGTTTAGAAAAAAAAAAAACCATCTACCTCTACAGAATATTAAGAAGAAAATACTTTCACTGAAGAAAGACTATTTTATGATAGAGTAAGAAGGCAGTACTTATGTATTTCTGATAGTAGTTTCTTGTGCCCAGTGGCAATACCAATTTAACTTTTCAATCTTTATTGTTCCTCCCTCATCTCATTTGTTAAATTTTACTGATATAACTAATCATTAATTCACTTCAGTTCATTATCTGGCAACCATTTTAATGCAGAAAAAAACCCTTCAGGGGACTGAAAAGCATATTCTGACAAGAGTTTCTCTAATTATGAGAAAAGTAACAAGGAAACTCAAAAAGATGACTAGCAAGATGTTAAAATAACCAGCTAATAGGCTGCATTCAGCAATACAAGGTATGTTGATCTTTGTTCACGTATTAGCATCCAGGGAACTAAAACATATGAAAGTAAATCATTATAACTTCTCCTGCAGAATTCTTAAAGAAGAAAAACTATTAATATTCTTTGTTCCAGAAGTATTTTTAATTACATTTAACATTTTTGGACTATCCTCACATGCATTAATTCTAAAGCACTAGAACTTCATAGTGAAATATACTAGAAGGTGAAAAAGAAAATGAGTTGGACATCAGGTTCTGAATAACTACTGCACTCTTCTTTTATACTCAGTATACACTAACAAAGCCTTTAGAGGCTATAGCTTTGACTGTCTGACTTGAAGACTGCATATACACAGTTTCTTAATCTGTCCATATTCCTGTAGTGGGTGGAAATGAAAGCTTTATGGAGAAGAACATGGCAGGAAATAATATCGTGGAGATGCTTTTAAGGAAAGAGAAGAGAGGACTTATCTCCATTTGTCCCTTAGTATGTGCACATGCCTTCAAAAAGGAAATCTTTACAATTCAGTATGTGTTGTATGTGATGGTGTTGAAAAATAATGAACTGTAATAACATATGAATAATACATTTGACATGGACAGGGGTTCAATAAAAACTACAATACTGGGCACATCACTTAGTAAACATTCTGTATATACCCAAGAGAATTCACTGATTTGGTTCATTACCTAGCCAACAAAACCCTCAGAAAATGAAATGAGTATAAAGAAGAGATGTAGCACCAGGGAAATGCACACACCTCCTCAGGAAATGGACAGTAATTTTCTATAGTCATATACAACCAACCATCTTCAATCTCTTTGCTAAGTCCATTTGTTCATTTAGTTCTGTTCAGGGTACTTTTTGTGCAACGAAGTTGACATGAGTTATTTAATAAAGATTTTCATAATCTTAATTTTTCTTTTTCTCATTATGTTTGTTATAGAAGAGAGCAGGAAGATGTAACCAACATATGGGACTTCTGTTCTCTACAGCCAACATGACTCTGGCTACCAGTTAGAGCTATAAAAACATGTGCATATAATCTTGCCAGCTGGCAAGAAAAGAAGAGCATAGTAACCCAGTCTTTTCCTAGATAATATACAAAACAGGTCTTGAAAGAAGCTCAAGAGATCATAGAGTTTATCTCCCAGCATCAGAAGGAGGGCTGGAACCCCTCTACTGGAACCATGCACGAGATGCACATTTATTCAGCCTCTTCTTCAAGGCCTCAGGGGGTGGAAATAGCACAAATGTCATCAGACACCTATTCCAAACCAACTCACATGCTTCAATAATCCTATTACTGGAAAGTACCTGGTCTCTAAACCCACTTGCTGCTCTGCTTCCAACCATTTGTGTAAAGCTACAACACGGATTCCACCTGTATCCCACAGTGTTTTTACAAATGCCACATTTCCTTAGCTTGCTTATGAGAATGCCACAGGAAAGAGTGTCAGAGCCTTCAGTGAAGTGAAGCTACATCATCTTCCATTTACTGCCTCTTCTGCAGCCACAAGGTCTATTGAACTGTCACTGTCAGTTTGAAAGGCTTTATTTTGGACAAGTCTGCACTGGCTGCTACTTACCACAGTATTATTTTTAGTGCTAGCAAGGCCTGAGCATTTGTTCCAGTGTTTTTCTGAAAATGGAAGTCAGGTTGGCTGTTCTGTCCTGCCCACAGCTACTTATTTATTTTCTTTCTCCTCCTTTTTCTATCACAGGGTTCATGCTGACATTCTTCAGCCTTCTAAAACTTCATGTATGCTTCTCTTTTTAGGGCTGAACTCTAAAATGTATCCATAAAAATCAACTCAAGAGAAAAAACAAAACCTAAAAATATAATTTCCAACCCCCAGCTAACTGCATTTCTGTTAAACAATCCCTCTCTGAAGTATATGTCACCTCTTTTAAAGGGCCTACTGTGCAAGTCAGCCGGATTAATACTTAAACTACATCACGCTGCAAGACAGCACATATTTAACATCCCATCATCTTACGAGGGAAGATGCATTCCTACGCTTGTTATGCCAACATCCATCCCAGACAACATGCCATTAGCTCCAATTATACACAACAGAAACACAGTATTTTATAGCCTATTGCTCCCTTTGCACACATACTGCAGCTAAAAGAGTTTCTGACAAAGCCAATTCTAACTTCAGCATCAGCCATGCTAAATCCTAAAGCTAATCCAGGTGGCCTTTTTGATCGCATGGTCCTAGAGCTGTTTTGATTAGGAAGATTCCTGTGGTGTCACTAACAAAAGAGGTTTATCACTAGCAACAGTGATTCAGTTTCAAGTCCCCAGAAGTCACTTGAAATACACACAGCCACAATCAGAGACTTGTCTACCCCTATTGTTTCCATTAAGGTGACAGTACCAGACAGCTACAGGAATACTAGAGGGTGAAACCAGAGCAAAATCATCTCTTGTTATTAACAACTGACTCACAATATTACTTTTCCCATTAGAATGTCTTACTTGTTTTCTTTTTTAACCCATTTATATTCTTTCCATTGATGAGTGCATCACTGCAGCTGAACATGTTTAATTCACAGCATTTAAAAATAACTCATCAAGAAGGCAGAAAAGAGAGGGGTGTCTTTTGTTGGGTTTTTTATTTATTTATTTTTAACCGGTCATTTCCCAGCAAAGACAAAGGGATACTAGACTATGCAACTCTCAGAATGCTACTTCAACTCCTGAAGTTTAAATCAGAATGCAAATGGCTACACTGTAAGTAGGGAGTCAGCCACAAGGATCAAGTGTGTTTCCCTGTGCTCAAGCATCCTGTACCCTCCTGCAGCTGACTAGACTCTTGCCCAGGGAAGAAGTTTAAAATTTTCCCTAAGCTCTGAAAGAAAAGACTTCAAAGTAACCTAATGAACTTTTTCCTTAAAAAAAAAAAAAAAAAAAAAAAAAAAAAAAAAGAAGAAGACATGAAATAATGTAAAATATATTAAATGAGTTTTAAGAGTAATATGCCTCAGGAAAATGGAATCCTAGACACTAGAAGTCCAAATATAAAGCAGAGAGATGCACAGCAAGTAATTTTCTGCCACAATCTCTGTAAACCAAACAAAGTTCTACAGCTGTGTAAAGATCTTGATTAAGCCATGGGGAACAAGGTGAAGTGTTGCAGGGCAAGATTAGTTCCTTTGTGCAGGTACACTGACAACAATTTAAACTGTGCCTCACTGTGCAGAGACAGACAATGCTGCTCTGACAGAATCAAGCATGGAAGTTATTAAGGGCTTGGTAAAATGCCAGTCAAAACTAAAGTGACAACATCTAACTGACAGTGAGGAGGTTCAGCTCACTGCTGCGTGCCGTGGAATGACAGAACCATATGCAACTTGAGATGGCATGTCTTGATGATGAAATTAAAAAAAGCCCAAAAAACACCCACAAAATAGTGTGGTATCACAACCTGGATAACATCATCTAATACCAATGTCATAACCTAAAAACAGTTAAGAGATGTGTAACAACATATATACAGAGGCAGCAAAACCACCAAGGCCAGTATTTCAGAGCAATTTGACTGGTCTATCAGATATGATGTTAGGACCCTAGTAAGGTAAAGAGCTTCAGAGGAGACAAATTGAAAGGCTCAAGAAATTGATACTACTTCTGAACTTTATTTTTTTCCTATGGTTTCATAACATATGAGAAAGTGAATAACAAAGAACTACTGAAGAAAAGATCTGGAGAGATAATAAATGCTGAAGATCTATGAGGACACTTAAATCAGCAAGATGGTTTATGAGTGACAAAAGATATTTTGATCTATGATAGTTCACAAAAATCAGTAGATGATGAGTGATCTGATCCAGGCATTAGATTCTTCCACTTCCAGCTATGGGTGGAAAAGGAAAACCTACTCATATACTTATCAAAACCTGCCAACAATAATGAAATTGTTCCACATTGCTTTTCAGAATGGGTTCTTTTCATGCTGAATTTTATCTTCCTCCCCTTAACACACACACACTTTCATCTGTTAGGCTACTAGGGAGCAGCTGCACACTTTCTTTTTGATGACCAAAACCCACCTCTGACAAGTGTCTGCTCAAATTCCCTAAAAATAATAGGCCACTTGTAAAGAAGTCAACACAGAAAGTTTCTGAAGATTACAAGAAACTGAAAAGGGTAAAGGGTGATTAAATGGAGATTGCCATATGGCCTCTACCCTGCACATTAATAAACTTGTTTGTACAATACACAACATAAAGGATGCATAATGGCATTATTTTCTTCATCATCAACTCTTTTCTGCCTTCTCACTTCCCTTGCCTCTATTTGATTTTTATGGCACTTTTTTGAATCTGAAGTAGTAACTTACCCATTCCCCTTCCACCACTGCTCATGATGATTCGCTGCAAGCCAGCAGTAACATCTTTTGCCTGCCAACAGTAATTTTTCCACTGCAGACCTAATTTTGCAAGCACACAGCTGCCAGGTACTGAAAGCTGGAGCTTTAAGAAAACCTATGGAGGCAAAATACAGACAGAAAAATCCCAATGCCATTAACTTTGTATTTCTTAGGTCCCAAATTTACGTGATGGGTAAAGCACTTGAAAAATTGAAGGGCAGAGACATGATAGAGTGCTCTGACCCTGTGAACCTCAACTGGTCAACGTGGGGGAAGGATTTCTTCACGTGGTTTTGCAGGAGTCACTTATGGCCTAACCTGCCCTATTAATGTAGCTCAGAAAAACCTCCCCGGTGTTAACCTTTTACTTGGAATGGCAGATGAGTGTTCTCATCCTCTCTGCCTGTGAAGGTACTAGAGATAGAAGAGTAATCTGGGTAAGTGCTTCCGTGAAGGGTAAGGGACAAGGTCCAGGTACAGTATTTTATCTTAAGCTGGGTGCTGATAATAAATACAGGTTTTGTAAACTCTACAAAAAATGTTTTTCCAAAACTTGAATTGACAATCAGTGCAGGGACCCAGTGCCAATGGAGATCATCACTGGAGTTTTGAAATCTTTACTGGAGAACATAAGCTTCCATTGGAGGGTTCATTAAAAAAAAGGCAAAAGGAATACAAGGATTCTTATTTTGGAAACAGGAGTTTTCACTGAAATTCCCATTATAAAAGAAGGGTTTGGGAGTTTTGTTTGGTGAAAAATTACGTTTTCACTTTGCAAGAAAATTAAGCTTTGGCAAACTACATAAAGCCCATAGCTGCCTTTAATGGAATCCGTAAATTAAAAAGAAGGAAGCTGCCATTCCAGGATTAGCCAGGACAATGAGTGCTGTGCAGAACAGCAACATGGACCAAGCCTTAGAAACACCCATTACCAGAATTAGGAACAAGAGGTTTTACAAGCTTACTGTCTTTTTTCCACCAGAGCACCAGTTCATTTGTTCAAGTTTAATAGTTTATTATACCTTTAATTAGAACAGTCTTTCCCATACCACTTTAACTCTGTAAAATTATCTCATATGGTGGGTGACTGAAAGATTTAGTCACAGAGAAAACACAGGCTGAATGAGATTTGGGAATTTATCGCTGTGTAAATTGAGGTCATGAAAGCCTCAAGTGCTCCCTGCAGGATGATTTTATAGTAGAACTGCAATTTTGGAATATACATGTAGGTGATAATTCTCAAGCCACAGAACATTAGACCTGAAACACTGACATGGGATTTTAATGAAAGAAGCTGGTGAATTCACTAGAAAATAAATAGAAATAAATGGCATGCACATTGGCTGTAATTACTCAAGATACCAAGAGTATGTATATTTCAACAACATTATGACAGAAATGTTTGTTTTAACATATGGATACTTATAAACAAACATTTAAATGCTCTTCTTCAGACACCAACTTTTAATACTGCAAAGCTTCAGGTTTGCTTTTCCAACTCCAAAAGCTAGCTGGAGTACAGGCAATGACTCCACAAAAAGCATGAGCTCACAATTACTAAAATGTTCTGCTTTTGCTATTGCTGAAGAGTCACAGGAATTCATGTCTTAGCTTACAGAAATCTCAGCTTAAGAAATTCATGCAGCAAACTATATAAAGGATCTGGATTTGTGGGACATACCGAAGAGAGCGCGCTCGTAGGTAGGCCCTTCTAATGATGCTTTAGATGGAGAATATCCTCAGTATCTAATTTCTTCCATTGCAGGCAGTGCCTGTTCTGAGACTTACAAAGACTGAAGGAATATCTCCCAAATCCATGAAGGGCTTTCCAGGCAAAGCAGCTAGGCCTCTCCTCAGTATATGAACACATGGATTTCTTTTTCCCCCTCCATCAACATGATATGCCTCAAGGACACGATTATTTACACTTATATGAAAACCCACAAACCTGCATTCTGCAGATGCCTGGATCTTAAGGAATACCTGTCATCTCACCCATCAAGAGGAAACTGTCCCTGGCTGGAACAAATCTTCTGCAGGGAAAGTTCACATCATTACCTGACAGTAGGCCTCAAATGCCAGCTACATTCACCTTCCACCCCCCTTGGGAATGCCTGTGAAAACTTCTGCATTGTCCTAATCAAATTGTACTCCATGCAGATTACAATGATTGACCCTAAAAATCTGAGTAGTGTTCTGTTTTAAGGTTGTTGGTGAGCTCCTACTCTTTTTTCTTTCTTTTTTCATGTGGTAAGTTTCCTTCTAGGATAATGTTCCAAGGAAAGGGAAAAGGAAGAATCAACAGAAAAAAAAAATGACAGCAGACAAGAAGGCCAATTATAAACCTTGAACTTCCAAGCTATCCGCTGTCACTGGAGAGGAGCTCATTACTGCTTTCTTGATCCTCAGCTCAAGGAACTCTCTCCCACAAATGTGCTTTCATCTTGTGTTCACTTCTGCAAACACACCAAAGCAGTAGCCCACATTGCCCTGCTGAAAGCAATCAGACAGAGATAGCTAAGAGCCCTTGCAGAACAACACAACAACAAATGCTGAGTGATAGAACTGAATTAATATAGTCTTAAAATACTTGGAATAAGTTCAGGACTGTGAGGACAACCTAAGGGGGATATAATTGCTGTCTTCCGCTACCCAGTGGAGAAGACAGAGCCAGACTCATCTTGGGGTAACAAATTATAGAAAGTGAAATTGTGGCTTGAGAATAATGGGGAAAAAAAAAATTCCCCAGTGAGGGCACTGGGGCTAGTGTGCCCAGGGGCATGGAGGAGTATCCAATCCTTGAACTACTCAAAGCTCAGCTGGACAAAGCCCAGAACAACCCATTCTACATGCAAAGTTAGCCCTGCTCTGAACAAGAGACAGAACCCCATGACCTTCAGACATTCTTAAACTTTCTGACCTGAGCGGGATGCTTTCCTCAGTTTTTTTTCCTCTGAGTTGCATGCAAGTTGCATTAGAGGGAACAAACTCTTCTCTTCACAACAAACTAAGAGGTCCTTCCTGAATCAGAATGAATTTTATCCATCTCTCTCTTCCTGTCTTTCTCCCCTCCTCCATCTTTCTTGTTGTCTTTCTCATGCCCATAATAATGACATGAGTTTGCCTCTCAACATCTAGATTTCTCTTCTGTTCGGGGCGGGGAGGGGTATGTCATTCCAACAGATTGCTCTAATCCTTTGCCTCTCTAGCAGAAAAATGTTCTTGCAGTAAGTACCAGTATATGTATTCATGAGTCAAAATGCACAAGGTCACTGAATGAAGTAAACCAATGACTGAGGGCCACAAACTAAATATTCTGCTGCTGCTGTTTCGCTGCTTGCGAATGAGTCAGCAAAGATGACCAATTGTTTTTACATCAAGTCAATTGCAATCACTTAACAGGCAGTAAAAATAAAATAAATTAAAAGAATATGAGGCACTAAGACAAATAAAGGACAGGGGAAATACTGAAAATAAACGGATCCAAGTCTCAGTTACACTAAGGATTTCTTGACTACCAAATGAACTGACAACTAGACTCTGAGTCATTAATTGTCTGCTGTCATCTGCGAGGTGCCCAGTTCTCACCCATGTGTTGCCCCAGATTGGCTGCCATCATCTTCTATTCCACCACCACCAATTGCAGCTGCTATTGGAAGTGCTGTAGCAATTTCAGTGGAAGTTCAGCCCTCTGAACATCCGTACACGTAGTAACTACTTTGGCAAGCCCCCTGAATTTTCCAGAAGTACAAAGGTGGCACTGAAGTAAGATGCTATGGAACTATTTATTAAGAAAATGCAGAATGGTATTTTAAGGGACAAAACAAGGTAATCTTACTAGTTCAGTGGTGTCTTCCCTTCTCCCTCACTTTCTCACTTGATGTTAAGTTCTTCCTGAAAAATCTACAGATCCTATGAGGCTGCGACCAAAAAAAAAAAAAAAAAGGGATTTTCCAGTATATAAAGCAAATGTGGCTATTGTCAGTTTGTGTTGAAGAAAGAAAAACAAGGATAGGCATATTAGATAAGAAGAGAGACATGATATTAACAATGAAAAATTAAACATCATAGAGGAAAAGCTTGCTTTTCTTACACTACACCTAATTAACCTGAGATGCTCACTGACCTAAAGGATCAATAAGGTCAACAGCTCATTAAGACTTAAAGGGAGGATCAGCCATTTATAGAGGCACTAAGAACTTCCCAGGTTGCTTCTGATACTATAAAGCATTTATAAAGTATATTAATCCTTATGTTTTGCGTACGACACAACCACTTGCTGCCAAGGGTTAAGAAGTGTGATCTCCCTGAGCACCAGGGATACAGGAATAGATGTCCCAACTTGTTCTGCTAGTTGCAGTGCTGGAGCAGACTACATTTCTGCTCCCGCTGAAGTCTCGGTCTTCTCAGGGTGTTGGACCTTGGTGGGGTGTAAGAGGGTTTGTGAGCACCACTGACACACAAAGTTACACTGATGGCAACCATATGGGGAAAAGCACATGTAAAATACCAAAAGGACTGTATGGAGTAGACTAGAGGAAGGTGAAAACAAATTAGATAGACAAATTCTTTCTAAAGTTGTTTTAAAAAAGGACAAGTTACAAAAGTAACATGGAAATCCACTCAGCAAGGACACCAAAGTAACAGACTATGCTGCCTTGATGAGAGCATTCAAACCAAGAGACAATACAAGTGGCTTTCCAGAATATTAAACCAACAGCAGTCACGCTATGGGTGAAATGGATTAACATAATCTCTGAAATCCTTTGAATATATTAAGGACATCTAGAAGCTGACAAAAAGGAAACTGAAAATAAATTTGTAGCACAAGGAGATAGGAATTTATCACTCAAATGGAACAATAATACAGTGTCTTTCAACTCGGGAGGAAAAGAGTAAACACATTTTCCATGATTAGCAGCAAGTTCCACCAAACTGGCATTCATAAAGCTCAAAAATGTAACTTCAATACTCAGTTGTACATGGAAGAGAATAAAGCTCATTCTTCTAACATCCAAAACCACTAACAAATTTCCCTAAACCTGCATCTGCTTTACAGCAGGAAAATTTCAGCACAAAGGCTGGGCACATTTACTAGGAAAATAATAGTCTAAGGGAGGCTGAGTCTGGGCTGGAAAGGAAATTAAATGAGAAACTCTTAAGTCACTTTTAGGTGGCTTCCAAGTTACAGCTTAACCAATGCACAGTAAAAAGCATCATCCAGCATTGCAAAGGATAAGCAGCATGAACAAACAAATCAAGAACGAATAGCAGCAATATCATCTTCAGATACGTTTTGGAAAACAAAAGAACACAAGTAAGAGTCAGTCCTTCAATCTAAACATCTCAGCACTGATATAACATAAGCTCTTGCAAAAACATAATGGCATGCATTACTAAGGCAGTAGAAAAATTTGCTAGCTTATACAAGGATTCATCATGAAAAATTTCCTTACAGTATGATTACATTGGGTATGTGGCCTGGAGTGAAGTCCTGCTGAGTTTGTCAGCCCATCTTTTTGGGCAGAGCCAGCCTACTCCAGGTACAGACCCTTGCACTGAAACCAAGATGTACGGCAAATCCCCTGTGGCTATTTACAGAGAAGCTGACAAAGTGTCTGCTAGATCCTCTTGGCATTCTGCTACAAATTCACTTCATGATTGTTACGCTGCTGCCTGAGGCTATTCAACACCACCACTGGCTGAATTCAAATGGCCAGTGGCCCTCAGTGCAGAGGGAAAGGACAGACCCAAGCAACAAGCCAATGCTGTCAAGGCCAGCAACAGGAGAAAAGGGGTGACTCGGGAATCATACTCCATTACTTTCACCCATTACTAGTGACAGCTTCTTAACAGTTCAAAGACTCTTTCAGCAATCACTAGAATTAATTCTTCTCATCCTTTCATGCTAACAGATAAATTTCAACTACTGGATCAAAAATGGATCTGTTGGAGCATGGCCAGAAGAGGGCCAGGAAGATGATCAATGGAGCTGGAGCAGCTCCCTCATGAGGACAATCTGGGAGAGTTGGGCTTGTTCAGACCTGGAGAAGGCTCCAGGGAGACCTTATTGTGGCATACCAGTATCTGAAGGAGGCCAATAAGCAAGCTGTGAAGGTACATTTTACAAAGGCCTGTAGTGATAGGACAAGGGGTAATGGTTTGAACCTGTAAGAGGGTTGATTCAGATTGGAAATAAGAAGGAAATTCTTCACTCTGAGAGTGGCGAGACATTGGAACAGGTTTTTCAGGGAAGCTGTGGATGCTCCATCACTGGATGTGTTCAGATCCAGGCTGGATGTGACTTTGAGCAACCTGGTCTAGTGGGAGATGTACCTGCTATGACAAGAGGCTTGGAACTAGATGATCTTTAAGGTCCCTTCCAACCCAAACCATTCTATGATTCTTTACCTAAAATTTGAGCCATAATGCAAATGCAATCTAAATACATCCTTTTAGGAGGTCAAACTCGATGTGCGTATTATTTACACCTGAACATATGCAAAAGATGGAAATCTACTGGAAGCAATCATGTCTAAAAACTTTTTAAGAGGAATTTCTGGAAAGACATGTAAAATTTAACTTCATTCACTGATTCTAGTAACAATCTCTTACCTGCAAGCTTGCTTAGAAATCCAAATGAAAATACTGGCATGTATGTCAAACATGCATCAACACAGTGTCCAAAAAAAAAAAAAAAAAATCAATTCTATCATAGGCCTGATACTTACTTTTTTCAAAGAAAGTGCATGGATTAAATCTCCAATTGAAATAAGATTCCAAAAAGTTACAAAAGTTTTAAAAACCAAGTTACTTAGAAAGTTTCAATGGGGTTACCCTCCCTCATCTCCAAATGCAGCTAGTATTGAAAGATACAGGAAATTGTGCAGTTCTGAAACTACCTCCTTCCTAAAGATGTTTCTTCTTAAGCTCCAATAATTAGAGGTTGGTTTAACTTCAGAAATATTAAAAACTTCTCATCTTATATGTCACTAATTAGCCAGGTTAAAATTTCATAATGTTATATATTTCTATTCCTTTAGTTCCTTCTTTTTGAACAAAGGGATTTCATCTGAGAGTAAGTAGTATCAAGAAATGCACAGGAAGATCTATAGTATAACAGCAGATACACAAGAGGCAAACTAACTATACGTACGTGATCCAAGGCAGATTCTACCTGGGGAAATGGCAAAAAAAGAAGAGCCTGGGGGGGGCCTTCATCCCATCCAATTTTAGATGAATTCAGTATGGGAGCATACATCTGAATCAGTCATTCTTCTGGATTCATTTTACAGTCAGTGGATACAGACATACACAACCCATGTCAACCTTGTAAGATGACTCATACTCTACAGCCTGGCATTTTTGCATGAATCAACAAGAACTGCAGAGTGTGGGAGTAGATCACTATTATTTAAAGTCAGTTATAAGCTCTACCTTTAAATAGTATTAACGTGAAAGCAGAAAAAACTGGTATAAATAAGGGAGTCACTGCACCACTCCACCTTCGCCTTCATTCAGATGTATCCTCATTCACTGTCTAGTTAGATTGGTTGCACAAAATGAAACCTCCCAAACAGTGACTTTGGAAAGCCACACAAATTTCCTTCGCTGTAGTCACTAAGAAATACTGTCTCTACAATGCAACAGGCCTTTTATCAACTATAGGATCAGCTATAGGTTAATTATGAAGTAACTTAAAATTAAATCCTTTTAATTTCTTTGCATAAAATACACTTCCCTTTTTTGCTCTGCAAAGATTCATGAACTATTGCAAGAAAAATCATTATTATAATAATTAGCAATCCTCTGTGGATTAAAATCACTGGAAGTCTCTGTAATCCTTCTGAGAACTAAATGTGTTTTCATTGTATTGCATTAGTATTCTGACTCAGGCATGAAAAGAAACCTTTAATCTCCTCGTGCCTTAGGGATCCATCACTGTATGCTTACACTTAGAATGGGCTCAACCTGTCTAAGCATTTCAACACTTATTAGCCAATAAAATAATCTGATTCTGAACCTTGACTTTTCATCATTGCCATCTGCCATCAGCAGTAGCGGGATAAATCCACATACAATCTCTACAAAAAAAAAAAAGTACAGGGATATTACTCTTACTGTCCCTGAACACAATTAAAATCTATTTCCCATCCTCTGGTCAGGGGGATGCCTGTGCAGCTATTCATCCCACTCAGTTTTTCCACTGTATGACCAGAAGAGGTACAGTCCACTAACAGAAACATAGGTTTGGTCAAATAACCAAAAGCATCTTAAAACTTTGTTGTATGTCATAGGGCCTATCACAATACTTCTCACACGGAGATGGTGACAGCTTCGCTTACACTAACCAGTATCTGAGCTTATTCCTCCTGAGGATCACTCCCTGGGACAACTCGGGGTTTCTTTTCCCAAAGGTGTTACCTACAGAGAAGATTTGGTATTTAATCTTAGGTGGTTAGAAAACCCACTCAGATACTGGCTATGACGAGTGGCTGTGGAGATGAAGCCAGTACTTCATTCCTGATGGAGAAGGATAAGAGCACAATCCAACAGCTGCTCAGGCAGGCAAAAGGCTATCTCGGAGAAAGTCTGCCTATGGACAGTGCAGGCAGGAATGCTATGGCTCCCTGCTTTTCTGCACATTGTATGCTGTGGGAGGGAGGTATGGCTACACACCCACCCCTTCTGACTACTGGACATTCTGGCTGGAGGCATGGTCACATCATAAAACCCCTGGGAAAGGGTGTAAAGGGGAAAGAATGATCCTGCGTGGCACAACGTACCTTACATTACATGAAGAATGAAAGGGGAAATTCAGCTTTTAGTTGGACATGCTGATTACAGTGAGGCACCTAATAAACATCCTTGTTATTGGAAAATATCAAAATAAAGCAGCTTTCCTAGCACTTCTGAGTCAGGTCATTTTCAAGTGTCACTTTGTATGGCACTACAGGAAAAAACCCAAACAAACCAAGACAACAAAAATCCCCACTCTTCTCGCAATTTAAATCTTTTCCATGGTCTTTTAAGCATCTAAAGATGACACAAACAAAATGGCATTTAACTACTTCCTATGAAGGAGAAACTTCTGTTCTCAGCTCAAAATATGTTGGCACCAGTAATGCTGTGACCCACAAAGTCAGCAGAGCACACCTAGTGCATCTATTCAGTGGCTTCATGTTCCATCCTGGCTGAACACTACAAAAAGTGTATCAGTGAAGTAATTTTGAAAAGACATATCTTAAGATCCACTTTCACTATTTGATACACATAGGTGATTTTTACTGACTCCGAGCTGAAGCCATACATACCTATCTGAGGACAGAATTTAATGGCAACAGCAGATCAAAAGAACTACTTTGAGTAGCTTCCTGTGAAGTGATACAATAATAATAATAAACAAAACATCATCAGCTGGGTATCTTTATGTAGGAGGGTATAAATTGCTCTGGAGCAGTCCCCGAAACCAACAGCTACCCTCATAGAGGAAGAGGCCCAAGGACTGTAAGGAAAGCTCTGTGAACAATAAGCACCTAACAGAATTGATGGGAAATGCCAGAGTAAATTAAACAGTCTACAGGGGTATAAGGAAAGACGAGAAACTTAATAAAACCAACTGAACTAGGGAGATGGAAAAAAAAAAAAAGAATATTGAGTCTCTACAGACAAGCCATGGGCCATCCCACAGAAGCACTTACTCTTTTTGGCGAAAGAGAAAGAATCAGTCCAGCAAATACCTTCAAGGAAACATTTGCAACTAAGAGAAAGAAACTGCAACACTTCATCCCACCCTCAACCACAATTTTCACCACGACTTTCCCTTCAGGGCAGACTGATTCAATGGATAACCCAGCATAACTGCCTCTTAAAAGACATGACAGAATAAACTGTTTTGAAAGAAAAGTATCTACTAAGAGGAATATGGTAACAAAAGAAAAAATTAAAACAGTGAATATAAAAAGTAGAAAAAGACATCAAAAAAGCAAGGCATAAGTGAGAAAAGGAGAATAAAATACAGGAGATTCTGGAAGCAGCTCAAGGTACAGGCTTTAGTTATGTCTCAGCCAGAGGCTCCTCTGTTCAACCCAGGGCAAGGGCAGAGATGACTCCATGCACAAGCGCCTCAGGCAGGTATAGCAGTTGCCCCAAGCTTTTCTCTCACCTCTCCAGCACAGCCCAGCTGCAAGCACCAATGCCAACAAACCCAGCTGGCTGCATGTACATTCCCACGGCTGTCCTCACCACGACAGGAGACACATCCCACCCACCCTTCCCTCTGCTACACCTAGCTTGATGAAGACAGGATTGTAGATTTCAACTGCTGGATCACCTGTTCTTCTGGAAGCATTCTGGCAACAATTAAGGCCTGTTGGCAACTGGGTGGTTTCATTCTGACATGTTTTTTGCAAATGGACTAATTTCAAAGCCTAGACAACTTTAAGTATGTAGCCAAGGTTAAAGGCCGCATTTCAGTAAAAATCCAGGTGAATTCCACAGGGAACTGACAGGACACAACAGGAACTTTCTGCTCTCCTTTTTGAATAAGCCATAATCTCTTGCCCTCCTTCTTTGGTTTCCCAGGGATAAATCTCATTCATTCACGAGCAACATGTAGACGTACAAGAATGGTTTTATAAAATGTGCCAAAACAAATTGAGAAAGCACTAATCAATAATTAATGTAGTAATTCATATAAAGTGGGTTCAAGTCATGGCCATAAGTTTTGTTCCTACCCCAGTTGGACAGACACTGTACTGCAGATTTTAGAAAAATACTAACAGCCATCTACATTTTGCCTTGCCACTCATCAATCCCGTTTAACTTAAGATAGGGTTTAGAGAATGCCATCATTTTCCTGTGCCAGAGCGGTCAGCCACCTGAATATAGAATCCATTAACAATATAATGAAATACAAAAGGCTGCAAATGTTCTCCATCACTATCAACTGTGCAGCAAGATGTAAAAGAGACCCACCAACAGCAACATGCTGGCAGTAACGAGAGCTTGACAAAAATGCAAACTCTACGCTAGGTATTGCAATGAATATTTTGGAACTACCAAGTATGACAAATACAGCATGCAAAAACCATGTTCAACATCCACTTCCACACTCTGCTGTGCTGATGGGTAACTTCTGTTATAAAGCAGAACTAATAACTTACACAATAGTTCTATCACACTGGCAATCTGTGAAAATGCCAATTAGAAATGGTAAGGGCTCAAAAACATCTTAGTAGTAATTAAAGTTACTCAGTAAACTTATTTTCCATTTAAAATTGCATTTTATCTCAGAAACTGCTTAGGGATGTAACACGTGATCTTGGAAGTTTTATTCCTGACAAATATTGTAGTTAGGCTGTTGGGGCTTTGATGCTGAATTACTCTACAGGAGTTTTCCAGCTCCCTAGTAGCCACCCTACAACAACCTGCTCCATGGACATATTGCTCCCTCTTCTCCAGCTCTTGCTTCTGCTCCTAGTCTGCCCTCACCTTTCTCTCACACATCTCATACTTCTGTCTCTCCAACAGCTTTTCCTGTAGCAGACCAAGCACCAAGCCAGTTACAAAGCAACCCCAATGCTATAGTATTAGGTGTAAAGCAGAAGATACCCAGGAGTACGTAAATGCCATAATTCAGCAACATGTCACGGCCAGGAGGGGAGGCCAGGGTGGGCCACAGAATGCGAGCAGAATAAGCAAGAGAAATGCAACAGAAATCCACTGCAGCAAAATGATACACCATTGTTTTGGCTTATTCAACGTTTGGACTTGAGTTAACAAACAGATGGGCCTTTTCACCTTCAATTTTAATGCAAACACAGTCAACAGCAGCATAATGTAAGAGATGCACTTGAATCTCAGTTGTGCAGTAGAAGAGACAAATCTCATGTTTCCAGACTAACAGCCAAATGTATTTTCCATGTAAATCTCATGTTTATAAAAAAATATAAGTCCACAAGTTATAAATTTATAGTTATTCTCTTTTCCCTATATTTCATCTACATACAGAAGCTCTCATGAGGCTATGCTATACCATCAAGTTTTATCGCGCCTGGCCATCATCACTCTTCTGTGTGGCAAGAACACAAAACTTCCCTGCCCTTCTGCAAGGGGTCAGCTTTCTAATGCCATCAGATATGTTACACCTTCAGTCATATTTGATTGGACTGTTTCCCTCCTAAAATATGTTTTCTGGGTGCAAGGATGGCCAACCCACACCTACAGGTAGTTCCTTCAAAAATCTGGTTCTTTACAGTGAGTCCTTTAAAATGGCTGAGAAGGTTCCCAATTGCATTAGCCTCAAATTCAGAATGACGTGTTCAGTGGCTGCACACTAACTGGTCTGATCCATCAGCATGAGAACAAGTATGGCAGCCTTTTGACCTGCATGTCATAAGTTTTCCTCAGGGCTCCCAAATCTCTCAAGACAGAGAGAGATTGATTTAAAAAATACCTGAGAACTTGCCTTTCAGAATCAAATTCATACCTTAGACTGAATCTAAGGAAAGAAAGAAACAAACTGCTTTCTGCTTACGGGAATGGAAAGAGAAATGCCAGCTCATAATACCAGCGTATAAATCTTGTTCACTTGAAAAGCACAAAATTACCATTGGTTATGTCTCCCAAAAATGATGTTCTATTCAGTTGATTTTCACCTTTCTTGAATGTGTACAAGCAGTTCACATAAACATACAGAGACAAATACAAGAATTTCTCTTTGCAGATAAAGGCACATGGGAAGATTGCCTCAGCATTCTTATTGCCATACAAAAGTAGGTAGGAACGTGATACATTTGCCACAGATCAGTAGTTTCCAAATTTTTGGAGAGAACACTGAGACCTGTTTTTCATGACCACTTTTCATGAATCACTTGTTATCATCATCAAGTTTTTAATGAAAATAGCAAGAAATAGGTTTCCCCTGTGGACCAGCTTTGAATTTCTTTGTACAGTCTCAAGCACCGTTCTTTGGGAATGATTGTCTTTAATGGTTAGAATAATATAGCAGAGGTGTTCAATATGGGTGTTAAAATTTAGACAATCAAGTAATCAGCCTGATTTTTCAAGAGGCTACGTGCGGACAACTCATTTTGAAGTTACTTTTGGAAAATATGACAATTTCAGGTCAGATCAATGAAAAAAAAATGCCAGTTTACTCCCACTGGAACAGAATAGGTCTTTATTTAGGTACCTGCAGTTAGGTATCAGTGACTGAACATTGTTATCTTACGTTTAAAACAATAAAAATAAAAGACCTACTTGGAGCTCTGTAATTCTTTTTCCCCTAGAAAACTTATATTTTCAACAGGCATTTTAAGGAGCAAGCAGACATTCCAAGGTGTGTCACCAACACAATTAGCATTATTCAACCATGGACATATTATTTTAAATTACTTAAAAGAGCAGCTTCCTCATCTTTACAGATGAAGTTTATATATTTTTTCAGTTTCCTTATATTGATCACAATGACCTCTATCATCAAGTCTCTCTTGTTCCTCCGAACAGGGATCCCATTACAGCACAGACATTGCAGCTCCTTCGTGTGTATTTACTTCCCCAAGTCCTACTGCAGCAGCCTAATATCAGGCAAGGACCAGAGCTGCCTCTTAACCATTTAAAAGCTTCAAGATTATAGAAGTGCATATAACCTGTAATCATCACAGTATTCATAAATATCCTCTCAGATGCACATAACCTTGGCAATAAATTATGAAGGGAGCATTTGAAACGGGCTATGTAAATTGCCCGTACAAAACCCTTTCCATTTAATTTCATCTTCTCCCTTTCTAAATGCATTATCAACTCTTCAGTGCTGTCCAAATACTGGGGAATTTCTTCAGAAGGATGAGGGTGGCAGTACGGTAAAGCCCAAGAAAATAAGTAATGCTGAATTAAACCAAAGTGTCCAAGTCAGAGAATGTAAAATATGCATGACACTTTCCAGAAGCCTCACCGTTGAAGACCTTCACAACTTTCCCTGCCAGTGGATCAGCTTTTCTCTCACGCTACAGCATTCCAAGATCAAAATTGTGTCTTACATACCCTACTCGTAACACACCAGCTAGCCCCTTAGTTTCAGAATCTTGCACAGGCAGGTTATGAAATAGAACTGTTCATAACAATACAATCTGTCAATAAAGCACTAGCTGTTAAATTCCTTCTAGGGACAGAATACCATGGACTAAGGTATGATCAGAGGAATAAAAGAGAAAAAATCTTAAAGCTGTTTAAGACAAAGTAGTTAAAAGTCTCTAGGTATCTCAACAAGACTTCTTAGCCTCATTAATCCAGAGACCATATAAAACTGAAAAGAACGTTCCTCTCCTGGCTGATAGAATTGCCTGTGCTACAGCCCATGTGGATCCGACTGAGCTTCACAAGCCACAGCGCATCTGGGAGAGACAGCAGCAAAAGGCAATGAATACAGGCATTGACTTGAAAGGCAGGCATGCAACATTCAAGGCACAAAGTCAACTGTGTGATTTGAAGCAAGGAGGTGGATTAGATGGAGGGTTAGGCACCTTTGTAGAGAGTAGGGCTCTGCTTGAGGAATATCTAGCACAAGCCTGTATCCATCTCTACTAGGACATGCCATGAAACATTGGCTCTGTAAACTACGAGGGACTTTTCAAGCAGCCCAGCAGAAACAGACTTAGGGGCTAGCTAGACCATCATCCTCATTAGCAGCAGAGGCAGACAAATTAATATTGGAAACAAAATATCCCTCAGACAAAGCAGTTTGCTCATGATATTTTGTTATTTGAAATATATATATGCTTCATGAAGTTTTTAATGAACATATTTGGGCCAACTCTTCAAAAACACCAAATATTTTCACCCAGAAATTGCAATCAAAATTCAGTTCATGTGGCTGGTTAGATGTTGGTGCCTATTTCTGCTCTTTCTTGATTGATAAAAATAATTCCAGAAGAAACTTATCAGGCAGGCAGGCAAACAGGTTTAGAAAATGGTGGTACCCTCTTTGGTTCCCTGCCCTTCCAACCCATCCACTAGATGGTCAAAATTTATCAGTTGGAGATGTTCCTTCAGCTCAGATGCTAACAGAAAATAAGCAGGTATTTGTTGGCTGTTACCATAGTGACAGTAGTCAAGGAATTTTCTGACAGCACAGTGCTTGACATAATGTCGCCTCTTTAGCTTGCTAACAAATGTCAGATTAAACATTCATGTTCCCACAGACATTCATTCCATATGGATAACTGACTTCACCAACGCCTGACCCAAATCCTAGTTCATTACGTGGGTGAGGTAAGAGCGAGGTCGTGGGGAAAGAACTTGTCACGGCACAGCTTTGCTGCAACAAGGCAAGACTCTTACTTGGAAACCAAATGAACAGCAGGAATGACATCAAGCTCCTGTATCTGCACATGCTACTTGAGTGAAATACCTTTGTTAGGATAGATGCTCACACCAGCACACAAAAGAGCATTAAAATCACCACGTATTGCAAGGCCAAACACCTTTTTGAAAGGGCCATAATGATTTCTGCTCTCAGTCCCCCTCACTGCTCCACAGAAGAAATAGATGGTTCTGTGCTGGCAGCTGCAACACAAGTGGCAGAATCGGTGCCACTTTTCCACTTTGAACATCTCGGATAAAGGGGTCCTCCTCTTCTTTACTCTCACACAAACCCTTCTGCCATCCTGCTGTGTGTTGTCTCCCCTCGCCCCCACAAATTACACAGCTATCTCCTGTCCCATCACTAGGCACTGCTAAAGCAATTTGCTGGGGAGAGGAATGAAAGCTTTGGCTGCAGAAGTGGAATGACAGTGCTGCCCACTCTCTGCCTCCCCGGCTGGAACGAGGATGCCATAACATATACTCCTGAGAAATAAGTTTGCAAACAAAAGTTGGGGCACAGGCAGAATGTATGGCACTGTGGAAAAGGAACAGGGGCAGCAGCACAGAGAGGGTACAAAATACATTCTGTAGATACTAACATTGGTGCCTCGTGACTTCAGGGATTTTTGTGTTGCTCTGTTTTACTTTTAGAATCTCTTGTTATTGATGTAGTACCCTCTGCTAGGAGGGTCTGCATAGGCTCCCTAGAGAAGCAGCCTAAAGGCTGAACTGAGACCTTGGTTAAAATCACTGAACACACTCTATTGGCATACAAAAAATGTATTCTGCTCTCTTCAGCAGTAACAATAAAATATACTTGTTATTACCTTATTTCCTACCCTAAAGCAGAAGTTGTTTAAGCCCCACGCAAGAGCAGGAGGATCTGTTTAAGGACAATATATCCCATGTTCACTCACAGTATCAAGGAAAAACTCACAGACGTGGGACATCCATGGAAGATTTTCTCTCATTTTCACCTTCTTTTAATCTTATCTTCATCTTTCTTTAAAGATTCCTTCTGTTCTTCTCTGCCAGAGGTCATGTTAGCAAGCATCACCCAGGGACACTGTGATGATATACAGGGCTACTAAATCACAGATGTGGAATGTGGCACCTCTACTCACTAGCTGGTGGTGGAGTCTGTGTATTGTATTAACAGTGTCATCACTCTGGTGATGAATTAGTGCGAAACACCAGCTGAAAGGACTTTCCTACTTGGTGTATGGCACTCGTAGCACAGGAGGAACAACTTCTAGAAACATGGCTCATGTAAATATTCATACAACAATTAGCATCAAAAACTAGAGGTTGTTTTTAGTTTGTTCTGACTCAGGCCTATGTAAGGTTAGACCAGCATTCAGCATCCAACTGCCTCTCCTCTAGCTGCAGTTCACAGGAATTTATGCTTCCAAGTCACATTAGCCATAAAGGGACTCACAGCTGCAAAATGTATTGAAAAACCTGTGTGACAGCCCTCCCCCTAGAGGAGTGTAGGGCAGAATTTTAAAATATATGGGTTTTTTCTTCAAACTGAAACCTTTTGTTCTGGATGGAGTTTGGCTTTGACATGTTTTATCACAGAAATGTCTGATGTTATCTGTTACAGACCTAAACATCTCCTCTCCCCTCTTTATAAATAAACAAACAGAAGGACTTTGTCTGCTTTTGTATGAAATAAAAGATTATAATTTAATTCATTTGGTACCAATTTGTTCAATAACACTGAATACTTTGTAATCATTCATCAATACAAACTCCTGTATTTTAAAATAAAACTACTAAGCCAGAAACTGAGCATCTCAGAGCCACAGCTCAAACCACAGTCAGATTTAGTCACCAGGAGCTACACAGAGTCACAAAATTAAAAAAAACATGGGGATAGCATAACATGTAGAGATACTTCAAAAGCTTAACTTCAGCCACTTCAGTAACCCTTAAAGAACAATAATTAACTAGATAAACTTACGCTTGCCGTTCAGTTCTACACACATTCTAAAAAAATGCATATTTTTCTGTTATATTTCTGTCTCAACATTACTTCAATGAAAACACTGCAGAAAGGGTCTGACACTGAGCCCACTCTTTTTAGTGTATGTTCTACCTACAATTACCACTTCCAGTTACATATACTAGATCTTGCAAGTGTCATTTCAGACTGTTTTCATACCTGTGAAATTACTGTGGTGGCAGCTGCCCCTTTCTTCCCCTGAAATGGTTTTGTCCCTAAAGGTCAAAAACTCCATTTGATGAATTTGCAATGAAAAGACACCTAAAGAATCAACATTTCTTGGTTCTCCAGACATGCTACTCTCCAGACCTCTTGCTGACAGCAAGTATTAAAATCCTGAGCCACCTCTGTTGTGTCAGGCAATTGAGAAGCAAGGCAGGCTCAACAACCAGTCCAAGGAGAAAAAGGCAGCTCTGAAAGCATTAAAAATCTCAGAAAACTCTCAAGAGATTCTGACTATCAATCAGGAAAAAAAAAACAAAACAAAACAAAACAAACAAAAAAAAAAAAAAAAACAAAAAAAAAAAAAAAAAAAAAAAAAAAAAAAAAAAAAAAAA
>JANHGN010016515.1:62504-73819 GCA_024605025.1 Megaceryle maxima
AAAAAAAAAAAAAAAAAAAAAAAAAAAAAAAAAAAAAAAAAAAAAAAAAAAAAAAAAAAAAAAAAAAAAACCAAACCACAAAACAAAAAGAAGAGTTTTCAGACAGGTCTCAGGCCCACTAAAACAAACATGGGAAAAATACCAACAATCTGCTAAGCCATCATCTGTCAACAAACATGGGTGACGGAGCCACGAGATGGAAGGAGGGTGAATTTCATGAGACGTAGTAACTTGGCAAGTGAAATATGACTTAAATTGTGATGAATGCCTGTGCTTGCTTCTGCCGTCTTCCTTCCTTGCATTTAGTCACCAATCTCAGTATGAATGCTTATGCTATTTTTCTCTTGAACCATCTTGCCAATAATTGGTCAGAATCACAGCAATAAAATACTTGTCTAGTTTCTCCTGCACAAGACTCATCACCTCCACAATCCTTGCTCACAGAACTAACTAGGCATTTCTACCTAGACATACATTAAAACTTCCCTTCTTACAAACAAGCTAGCTTTTTTCCAGCTTTTACATTACAGGAGTTGAGAGCAAGACAGAAAACAAAGGCACAACACTGGCTACACCTATTTGTGCACCTACACAAATATCCCAAGAACACAAAAAATAAGAAACACCCACTCTGACAGAAACGGGATTTGTATCCTGCTATGGTGCAGGAAACCGAGAAGTACAACAGCTTCCTTCCAGCAGGACTGCACGGCACTCTGTCCTCAAAGAAATCAATGGGGGAAGAAAAAAGACACCAAGAAGCACGAGAAGACCATGAGTGTACAATTTAACAGCACTTTAAAGTCCAATCTAATGGTTGCTGATAGAGGGGCATCCCCATTACTGCCTCCTTCCCAGCAGCTCCAGATGTATGCTTCTGCAGATGCCTCTGAGCACTCACTTCCATGTTTTCCCAGAGATTAGCTTCTGTGAGCCAATCCAACAGAAACGTAGCTATGCCAAAAAATCCATTGGTCAGCTTTCCAAGAAGTCAGTGCAGAGAAAAATATTGGGAAACATGTCTAGGATGAAATCTGGGATGCCTGTTCAGTGGCAGCTGTAGTAGCTCCTCATGCTATACTCAAAAGAAAGTGAGACTGTCTTGCAATGTAAGATATATTCTTTCCCAACTGGAGTTATCTCTGCCAGTACTTTTATCTTCACTATTATTTCACAGGAAACAGCTTACTCCTACCAGCTCAGAGTGCTTCCAACAGGGAGACTTCAATAATCCTACCTATGACCAGCAACGTCATGCACAGAAAGAAGAAAACGAGTCTAAAAGTCAAAACTTGATTGCTCAGTTCCACTGAATTTCTGTCAATCCTCATGCAAAACTTTCAAAAACCATCAGGATCTACTTCATCTCAACGCTGAAGGATAGGCCATCATGTAAGTTCCTCTCTAGCATGCCCAGTTCACAGTGAAGCCATACGGTAACATCCCTGTGATCTGAATTGAAAGCAAAACCCCTCAGCCTTGGACATTCACCCACCTCCTCAGTTTCACATAAAGCTTTCATTGTAAATACCTCTAGACCTCAATCCACTTTCACTGGGCCACCACGCCAGTAGGATCTGGCCAGCCTTTGCTGTCTGTTGCCAATACACTTGCCTTGGCCAGTATTCTGTCTCCTCTTACTGTTCTCTAGATCTGCTGATCTGGATGAGAGGAGTTATCTTCATCTCCCAGATGCTGCTGAAAACTCAGAGAATCGAATGGCAATTTTGCATTCCTGAACTATTTCACTGCAGTCTTCTGTTGTGTTTCTCAGCTTCCTGCATTGTAGCAGGATACAAATCCTGTTTCCACCCACATGCAGACCAGCAGTCCAGAGGTAAGATGGGAGGTTCCAACAGCACAGCTTTTGTGAAAAGCATTAATCAGCAGAGATTGAGAACTTCATCAAGCAGAAGGGCAGCTTCCAGGCAAGAGGAGGAACAAAGTTTTATAACAATGCAAACTAATTCACAACCAGATAGGTGCGTGCACACGCTAAGCAAGATGGGGAGAGATATTAACAGTTTCTCGCAAAGCCAGCAAAAAGAACATCTGAGCTGTATCAACTCATCTACCTTAAAATATACTTTAGACATAAAATACAAAGGGACTGGGCTGACAGCATCTGAAATGCTGTTAGCTGCTCTGTTTACTTGGGATAAATCTTTAATTTATATCTCCTCTATCAAGTCGTTGCAGGAGGCATTTACAAATGAATTAACCAATAAAACAAGCTCATACTAGTAATTTATTTCTGCATTTACAAGCAAAATAGAGTGTTTAAAGTGCCATCTGAATTAATAGTATAGGATTACACGAAGCGATTAAAACAGAAAACAGAAAAAAGGAGAGTGGAGGAAGTAGTTCTGAGAATTTATGAGCCAAGTAATTCTTTTCATCTTAATCAGAATAACTTCAACTATTATTACTTTTCTAGTAAATAGAAAATTCTGTTGATGCTGTACCATAGTGACTGACAGTAAAAGTACCTTATGACACAGTACAAAGCTCATACTGCCGTCTCCAACAGTGGCAGTGATAAATACTACCAATGATGAAGGCTGCAGAAGCAGCAGCAGCTCATGCTTTCAACCCAAACAGGGGACCCCACCATGACAAGTCAATCTTTCTTTCCACTGTGCACCCCAGCTTGGGCTCCAGCTTCCTACCCTGCGTCTTCTCCTATCTCTTAAGACACAGCTTTGTCTCCTCAGCCTGGGATCCCAACCCCAGCTCTTCAGAGCTTTCTCCCTCCTCCTTCACCTTTACCTCAAGATCTGAATATGTAACTGCTAATACTCACAATGGTGGATAGCAGTTTATAGACAGCACCTTCACAAACATGTGTTTAAGATGGGAACAGACCTATTCTGGAAAATCGAGGCTTAATTATGTTTACTTGGTATTTGGCACCAAAACCTGTGAAAATGCAGCACGAGCATTTATACAGCTCCAAGCACAATTCACCTCCACTGCCAAAGAGGACTTCTGGACATATCTGTAACATAAATTCATCATTATTATTACTAATGCATTTAAATTGCCTTTTATGCTTTCACAGTGGCTCAGTAAAAATAAATTAAACATTAGCATATTTCTTACAATTAGATTCTCATCACACTGCTAATCCTATTCATTCTAGTGAATGGGGTTATTTGAATACTCTTAGCTGCATCCTTGTATTTAAAGAGAGATGGGACAAAAGAAATTTTCTGTTAGAACTGGGTAAGCTATAAAAAAAAAAGTATAATTAAGTATTTCACAACTGCTCACTACAAACAGAAGTAAAACCAAAATGATTGGTGCTTACTTGGAAATGCTGTCAAAATATTGCAGGATTTTAATTAAAGACAAAAACCATCTGTATGAAGAAAGAGTTGAAGGAAACAATAGTGCAACATACTAGAACTAAAAGAGATAGAAACAAATATAGAGTTCTCAAATACTTCAGCAATCTCATTAATATATAGCTGAAAGAACTACTCTTAATATTCTCAGTTATCTCTTCCACAAAGACTTTCTATTGTGTCATTTCATTATGTATCATTTCAGGAGAATTCAGTTTTCTGACTTTGTAAAAACAAGTGCTCCTAAGCGCCTCAGACTTGCTCAGCATGCCACCCAGGAATGATGCGCACACAAGACGTAAGAAACCCATCGGTCCCCATGCACAGCTGCAAACAAACAGCAACTGAACACTGAAGCTGCAGACCACACCACTCTCATCCTGCTTTCTTCATTGTAAGCAACGTGTGCAAACAGCAGTGCTGAATTTGTGCCACCAAAATCACTTCAGTGCTTGTGGATTGCTGTGGCACGCTTGACTGAGCAAAAGCAAAATTAGATGGCAGAGATAAAGCCAAATGACAACAAAATATTGGAAGGGTAACTTACTTTGTGTATAAATCAATAGTTCAAAGTTTGATCTGGTGGGAAAAAATCCATTGTGTGAATCACTACTGAGGTAAAAATTTTGACGGTGAACTCTGGCTGATGTTAATGAACACAATGCCACTGTCTTCAGTGTTGGTAACAGCTTAGGTACAGTCTGATATATTTTAAAAAGAAAACGCACGCTCCTACCTGTGTGATTCATCAACAGCACACTGCAGGTACCCAGGACAAAAAAACAACAAAAACAAAACCAACAAAACAAAAAAAAAACAAAACAAAAAAAAACCAAAACAAAAAAAAACAAACAAAAAACAAAACAAAAACAAAAAAAAAAACCACAAAAACAAAACAAAACAAAACAAAAAACCCAAAAAAACAAAAAAAAACAAAAAACAAACACCAAAACTGCAAGTTTGAAGTGCTGGTTCCTCTTAAGAACATGGACTATTCGCTGTTTAGCTTTGCACACAGCTTTGATGGCGACTCTGGCTGGTCACTAAACACATTTTGGGTGAAATTTACCCTGACCATTATAGCATGTGCCGACCGCTTCAAGTGGTCTTAACAAAATCCTCAAATGCCAAGAGAAGAGAACTTATTGTCCAGCTACATTAGTGAAAAGAGGTGAAAGAGGTGTTACATCACCAGTCAAGCTGATGCATTTGTCCAACTTTATTTAGGGACAAAGTCAATATTTTTCAATCAATCTTCCACCCAAAATTACATCTGCTTCCCACAGGGCAGTCTGTTCGAAGACAAACAATGTTACTTAAGCTGCCTTAATAAAGGCATTTCAAACAGGGTCCTGCAGAGTTATGTATTGGCCCTACTTCTAAGTCTCAACCAACAGCTTAGATCCTGGAACACAGAATATATTTATAAAATCTATGGATGGCTCCAAGCTGGGACAGACTGTAAACACTTTGGAGTACAAGAACAGAATTCAAAATCACAGATCAGGGAAGTAGTCTGCAATAAAAGAGATTAAATTCTATTTAGAACAAACCAACCAAAATACAAAACTCTCAAGAGATTTATCCTTTTCTTGGGGAACAAAACACAATGCCCAGATATACTACAGGCTAGACTGTGGATCTCAAAATACAAGACAGTCATTATACCACTAACAAAATGAATGCAGAGGAACAACGTGATGTTGATAAAGACAATGCTCAGACTGGGACGCACTAACAGAAAGGCTGTACACCTATTAAATTGCTTTACGAGGGCCTCAAGAAGTCATTTTAGAGCTCCACAGAATTGTCACAGTTGGAAAAGACCTCTTAAGATCACCATATCCAACTGTCAACCCCCAAAAAACCCACTCCCCCCCCCAAAATCCCCAAACAAATCAAACCAAAAAAACCAAAACCCGACAACGACAAAAAACCACCCAAAACACCTCACCATCCCTCTAGAGCATGTCCAAAAGTGCCCTATCTACAGGCTTTTTGAATACCTGCAGGGACTGTGACTGTGACCCTGGAGAACACCACTGGTGGCTGGGCAACAACTGGATTTAGCTCCACTCACTACCAGCTTCTGGGCTCAGCCATCCATCCAGTTTTTAACCCAGCGAAGGATACACCTGTCTAAGCCATGAGCCACCAGCTTCTCTAGGAGAATGCTGGGGGAGATGGTGTCAAAGGCTTTACCAAAGTCCCGGTAGACAATGTGCGCAGCCTTTCCCTCGTCGACTAGGTGGGTCACCTGGTCACAGAACAGGATAAGGTTGGTCATGTTGCCACATGGCCACAGAATTACAAACCAGCTGGATAAAGTCCAAAGGGACCATCTAGAAGAACAAGCTGATTAGAAAGCACAAATAGTGACAAAAAGTTAGGATTTCTAAAGAGGACTACAGCCCTCTTAAAATACTCAGAATATTACAGAAATGCTGGTAATCAGTAGCCCTCTGTGATGATTATGCTAAGTACAGAGAAAAAGTCTCAATATGCTCAAATGCATGCAAGGAAAACCTTGTTAAACCCAACTGTTGACTTCTATTGCTTTTTTTTTTAAACTAGATTACATAAACACGTATCACACAGAAAGTCTAGGACAGAGCTTCTCAGGACACCAGTTTACAGACTCCTGGTATCTATACATATTTTTAAGACATCTAGAGATTATAATCAGAATAGTCAAGGCTGTGAGCAATAAATTCACTACAATGGAACACAGTTCTGTAATAAGAAAATGGCTTGTAGATGGAAACAGAGGAACACCAGGAAATCCATGGGGTAGCTAATTTCCTAACAAAGAAAAGAGCATATCTCAATGCAGAGAAAGAAACTTAGAGACTTTTGGGCCAGTTAACACTTCACATTCTGTTGACACTCGGGAGAATTTTCCTTTTTACAGCTATTACACAACTGTGCATCAGAAAGAAAGATTCATGGGCTGTTAAGCAATCAGGGACCTTTTCCAGTTTTAGCATAAGAGGAGATTAAAGTCCATGTTTCTTCTCTGAATAACACAAGGCTTAAGTGTTTAGAACGTGTTTCTTCTCCAGCCATTTCTACTTCCCACTTCTATCCCACCTCTTCAGTATTTTTAGAAAACATCATCTGAGGGAAGGAAAATCTTATCTGTCTTCTGTGCCAGTGTAGACACAGGAACTTTAATATGGTACTTTCTACAGGGAAATGGCTGAGAAAGAGACAGATGGCCCATTCTGACAGAACTGCAAACAAAAGCGCAGCTCTTCTACCTGAGGAATTTTCAGCATCTGAAAGTTAAAATATTTAAGCTACAAGACTTTTGAAAAATGAAGGCAAACTAGGTATTTCTTATAGTATTAAACTTTGGTTAGTGTGAATGTGGCATTTATTAATATATAATCCAAGCATAAAATGGAAGAATGAGGGGTAAGCAGAGGAAAGATCTTGTCTCATAGAAAAATGGGTAAACATATATATATATATCTCTCAAGTGGAAAGGATGACAGTGAGGTCAGTAAACCTCTCAGCGTGTAGTATCGTTTTTAATCTATACACACAAAAGATTTCAACACTGTAACAATTTTTATGTCTTACAGCAAGACAATATTCTTCTGTCAGCTGAGTTTACCTCACTGCCTCTCCTCTGTATCGTACCTTCTCGTTTGCTCTCCTCAATGCCCAAGCAAAATGCCTGAATTTCTTGTTTCAAGTGTTTCCTCTAAACTGGAGGTTTTTTTGAAAGCCTGGAGATTCAGAGGGGACAGAATGAGACAAATGCCTCAACTACACCATATAAGGAGGAAATTGCTGCCGTTCTCATGATAAATGGGAGAGACCCAGTCACCACTGTCAGCATCAAAGAACTGGCCACCCATAGTTTACATGCTCCCTCTACCTCACTCCCCACTTCTTAGAAGCATAACCAGCTTTTCTTTCTTTGGATTGATCTGGTGTCACTAATTCAAATGGGTATTTGCACTTCAGGAAGGGGAGTATAAATGCAATAGGAAATCAGAAGAGTAAATGTTTAACTTGACACTCACTTTGTGTCTGTGTAAGTGGCCAATCTGAGAGGAATGAAGGAATGGAAAATGCAGTCCCTTCTCTTGCAGCATCTGAACTTCTCTTATTATCCAAAAGCCAGAGGAGAGTCTACCAGTGGTTTTAAAATAACATCAGGTTTGACAGCCTGTAATTCTCAGTGACTTTCACCTCTCCCAACAACATAGGCTCTTTCCCACAAGAGGATGCTTTGTAATTCCTTTTGTTTCCTAGCCTGGAAGGCAGACTTGGAGGCATTTACACTGTAACATCTGCTCACTGGGCATTCCCAACACAAACAGATTCCTTTAGGGAGAAGCCTCACAGGGCCACTTGCTTATATTCACTGAGAAACTTGCAGCATGTCAGAGATGCTACCAGTTCCAGCAGCCTTCTGACTCTTCTGCTTCCCTCCTACCCAGTGTCAGCAGAAGGGAGTCCATACCCACAGGACAAGTGTTCTGCCCATAACTGGGTGATTTTTGTGCTCCATCTGCAGCTTATTCAATAAATGGAGCCATGAGGCCACACTTCAGTCCCTGCAATAAGAGTGCTGCTACTACTCCTACGTAGGCTGGAGGAACAGCCAGAAGCTTCACCAAAGTCAGCTATTTGTGTGTACAGTATTACAGATCCCCTGCACAGTGGCAGATGTGAGGACATTCACTGAGTAAGGAAGGACTGGGGGGCAGGCTTTGAAGTGCCGCAGCCTACATATAGATTCTTCTGCATATACATCCCTGAAGGTCATTAATGTAGTTTCTACTGGTTGTTATTTAGGCCCCCTGGATCTGAAAACACAATCTCGACACAGCACTGAGAAACCAGTGTTCAGCACTGGCCCCTTGCACGTGATTTCTTGGCTTTGTCGTTATCTTGCCTGGAAGATAACAACTATTTCTGTAATTCTTATTTATTATGGTTTAGATACCTTAACTGCAAATGGCAACTTTAGTAGGGTTTTTTTGGTTGGTTTTGTGTGTGATACAGCTCCATCTACAGTGAAATGCAGCCTAAACTCAACTAAGGAAAACATGTTAGGACAGTATATTTGAGCAGAAGGCTGCTCTCACAAAACAGAACATATTTACCCCTTGTCAGAGTACCGTCAGGTAAAATAGGAGTAAGCATCTGAATCAGTTTAACTTTAGCCTATTTATTAAACACATTAAAGTACACAGATAAAGCTCCTGTTTTATGAGAAGGATTTGCATTTTGCTAGTAAAACCACCATTTCAGACCTGCAGTTAAACAAAGAAAACCCCACAACTCCAGCAGTAACATATTATGTGCTGAAATTTGTTCAGAATATCAATCCTGGGAAGAGTGTCTTTTGCTGGTAGCTTAGCTGAGATGAAAATTTACTTTCAAAACAGTTAATCATACAGGTGATAACTTGGCAATGAAGGAAAAAAAAAAAGCCACAAACCAAAACACATAAGTAAAAATATGGATGGTGTAATGCACCAGAACTACAAACAAAAGATTATGCTCCAAAATGCAATTGTTTTCCTTCTCACTTTAATAAGAAGCATATGAAACATATGGACTTAGATAAGGGGAGAATGGGGACCAACAATTAAAATCAGAGATTTTGCTAAAAGATCCTTTCTCTTCAATGACTTTCATTAGTTATTAATGTTGAGTATCTGGAGAATAGCTTTCAACAAGAATACTGGGTAATACCTAGAGCAATGATAGCAAGTGACACTGCTGTGATACCCCTCACTTGTAAAAACATACAACCCGATTCCCTGCTGCCTAAAATGACTGTAAAAGGTTAAACTCAGTACAAAAGGGTTGTATAATATTTCTATAGCAAAATAATCAACGTAACTAACAGCTCTAAGAACACAGACCTGTAACATGACTTGGTACTTTAACAAAACAAACCACACTGAAGAAGAGAACTAAGCTAATCTGGTTTGTCTTTTTTGGCTCTGGCATACAAGGAAGAACTGAAAAACAGGAATCTTCTTTCCACTCACATCCACCTTTGTCAAAGAGCTAGAGAATTTGATTATTCCCCTAGAAAGCAGCTCTCAGAGATTGACTGCTGCATAGCATGCTCTTCCCAGTTACATCTGACACTGGGCAGTATTACCCCATGTTCATTCCCCCTCCCTAGTAGAGTTCAGTACTGCTTCCTCTGTCCTTCTGAACACATCTGCAGCCACATCAAAGAAAAAAAGGAGGATCTCTCGTGTGGTCTCCCTGCACCCTGATTTCTGATTCAAAGGATGTCAGCAGGTAACAGATCCTACTCTCTGGCTGCTTGGCTCATGTCTTGCAGATGGGGGAGGCGAGGGGGAAGACAGAGAGAGTAAGAGTCCCCAAAACTCGGTAGTTTGAAAACTGCAGCCAAAGAACCACTCTGTCACAAGCTTACAATCCCTTTCAGAAAAACTCCTGTGCCATTTGTATACAGCTTTGCTTTTTACCATATACTTAACAGTAGTCTGTGAAGCTACATAAACTGCCTGCAATTCTCCTTCAGGTTTTATAATTGTTCTGGAAACTGCAATTTGATATTTATAATTACACATACCAGAAGTAGCAAGAATAATGGTAGATTGCATTTCTTTTAAGTTAATAGAGCTGGTGATATAATCATGTCATTAACTAAGTCTGGCTTCAGAATTACCGCTCTTAGATAGCAAAGGAATTACACTGTCTCCCAGTCATGACCTGTAAAAACGCTACACAATTCTATGCTTGTTTCAACTTTACTGAACATATTTATTCTATATCCAATTTACAGCAGAGACCTGTGTGATCTCCAAGTATCATTTGATTAAAAAAAAAAATCCATTCTGATTTTTAATACTTCATGCTAAACAACAGAAGATTCTCTTATTTTGAGAATTGCTGGAGACTTGGCAGATAAAACCATGAAGGTTCTATTGGTTAAGACCTTTGCCTAGGACTTCTTGACATGTTAGAAGTGCTGCTCCACCACAGTCTTCTGTGTGACCTTGGGACTGCTGCTATCTCTGTGTCTCTGTTTCAGCTCGAACATGACACCAGTGCTCCCTTACTTCAGAAGAAAATGGTGGGGATAAATTTACTGAAGATTTTAAATTTCACATATACCACACTAATTGATGGTGTTAATCTACAAATGATGAATACGGGTGGTTTTTAAATTGGTGAACCTATTTAGGTCACAGGATTTAAAGGTTGCAGGCACTCCCAAGGGTGCAAGATTATAACAACTTTTCCTAGGAGAGTAAGTCAGGATGAAGTGGTGTAAGAAATGAGAAATCAACCAGTTTCCAGGCATCTACTGTCAAAAAATGCAGAATGTAACCTTGTGTCAAAGTGCATATCAAAACAGATTGATTAAATGCATGCCCTCAACCCGTCCCACTACCTACAACAGAGAAATTGTATTTCTGAAGAATTTTGTAGGTTAGCAACAATATTGCCGGGGTTTGTTCACACCAGTGCAAACATTTTTGAGCAAAACAATGCACTATATATTTGCATCACTCTCCAATTATAAATTCACTTTTTCTTGTCTCATGAAGCTGCATGAGCAGTTATTTCTGAAAATAAATAAATAGTTCTCTCAGCTGTAGAAGAAAAAAAATACAACCTGTAGGAAAAGGACCTGGAAAAAAAAAAACCCTTCTGAACTTCTTGTAGCTTGAGTCTGGACCAAATAACTTCTTTTGCCTTGCAAATTAAAATTACTTGGAAAAAGGTTAATTGTGATTCTTTCCGTACTCTCTGGGGTTTCAGTGTTGACGTCAATTGCAAGCTACCAAGTACTCCTCCACGAGCAATTACAAATTGCAATAATGCCTGCTCAGTCTTAGATCAGATATTATCTATATTTTCATCTTTTCAACTGCACTCTCCAATAATACCAGTTTCATTTTTAGTTAGAATGCCATGTTCCTTAGATCTGGACTACATCACTGTTTCATAGTT
>JANHGN010016515.1:74010-90288 GCA_024605025.1 Megaceryle maxima
TTCATTAGATCTGGACTACATCACTGTTTCATAGTTGTCCCCAGCTTCCTCAGCTGAAAACTATTAAAAAGATAATATAAACTATCTAAAGAAAGAAAAGGTAACTACTTCCTAATTTTTTTAATTTTATTTTTTAATGCTATTACTTTTTAATCCAGAATGAAGTGTTATTTACACACGTCAGCCCACAGAGGGCTGGAGCACCTCACCTATGAGGCCAGGCTGAGAGAGTTGGGGTTGTTCATCCTGAAGACAGGGCTTCAGGGCTGAAGGCTCCAGGGAGACCTTCGTGAAACTTTCAGTACTTAAGAAAGATGGGAAGGGACTGTTGATCAGGGTGTGTAGCGATAGGACAAGGGGTAATGAGGTGGTGAGACACTGGAACAGGTTGACCAGAGATGCTGTGGATGATGCCCCATCCCCGGAAGTGTTCACGCTCAGGTTGGATGGGGCTCTGAGCAATATTGTCTATTTAAAGATAGCAGGGCTGTTGAAACTCAATGATCTTTAAGGTCCTTCACAACACAAACCATTCTGTGATTCACTCAAGAACTTTCAGAATATTTTTGTTTCTGCCATTATTTCACTTGAAGATTTCCTTAGGTTCTTTTACTCCTAGTAACACAAGCTGCCAAGGAATCACTCCAGGTCCCTTCATGGGAGACTGCTGCACATGAATAAACTCTGAACAGCCTAACAAAACAAAACAAAATTTAAAAAAAAGCCACAAAACCATTTAATCTGGCTTATGCCAGTCTGTCACTTAAAGGGCACCTCAGTCCCAGAGCTGTAGTTCAAGATCACCTTTAAGCTTCCAGTAAGATACATACATGCCCATTATGAGATTAATGCATATTTTTTTCTTCTGTACCTATTACGTGAATTTAAAATTATTTAACACAGAATGTACTTTGCAATTCATTTTCTTCTTTCCCTGTACTTTTAAAAAATCCTCTGACTGTACTTATTGAAAATACCTCTTTTTAAGTCACCCCTTTGAGAAATATTAATGCTCCCAAATGTGTCTTATTCAGGACTTTCATTGACCTTGTGTTTGAAAAAAAAAAAAAACTTTCTGTATCAAACAAAAGCAAACTTTTAAAATAAGAGAGTATTTTATGACTGTGCTGAATATCTTGAATATCTTGAATTCTGTAAAGAAATTAATAAGGAAGCCTACATAATTTATTTTAACAGGAGGCTTGACAGAGGCTGAAATATTAATTTCTGCTACATAGCAAATATAAAAATAGATATATACTAGAATGAACATCTTGGGAAGAAAAGCAGCAGTCTACCTCTCAACTGACTCTCATTCTCCCATCTAAACTCCTGGCAGGTGTGGTCTTTATTAAATCTCGAGGCCTTTATACAACACTTAGTGCTGGCATTAGCAGCCCTGTGACAAAATCTTCCCTGCACAGTCATTCCAACTTATCCTCTAGGTCTACTAGAAGCTCTTCTTGAATAGCTCAAGGCTGAAGACAAAAAAGACAGGCCAAAGGAAGTTAAATTACATAGCTTTCTCATCCAGTCTTTGGCTCAATAACAATATTAACCCAGCTTTACAGCTCCTTGTACTTCCTCAAAAGTCCCATGGCTGTGTAGAAGTACTGATGTGAAATAAGCTGATCCTGCTGACTGGGTACAAATTTACCCTGCCAATTCAGATCTGTTTAAAAACTGATTGTTAAGTTAGCACCAACAGGCTTTATAAAGGGTTAAGCATTGCCTTCTCTTTTATGATTTGGAACAGCCATGGGCTCCTGTGGCCAGGAAGGCCAGTGGTATCCTGGGATGCATTAAGAAGAGCGTGTCCAGCAGATCAAGGCAGGTTCTGCTCCCCCTCTGCTCTGCACTGGTGAGACCTCACCTGGAGTATTGCATCCAGTTCTGGGCTCCCCAGTTCAAGAGAGACAGGGATCTGCTCGAGAGAGTCCAACAGAGGCTACAAGGATGACCAAGGGACTGGAACACCCACCTTATAAGGAAAGGCTGAGACACCTGGGGATCTTTAGTCTGGAGAAGAGAAGACTGAGATCTAAATATACGAACATGGAAATCAGAGCGAGAAACTCCTCAAGGGAAATTCACCCAAGGTAAGAAAAATGTTTCTTATAGACCTCAATACCCAGGATATATGTGGGAACAATCTCAGTTTGCACTTCTTTGGCATCTTGCATACAGAGGATTACACTAGTGACAGAAAATTGAAGGAAGATGTATTACATGGCAGCCTGTAAGGCAGGAGCATCATAAGCCCAGGAACTTTCGACATAAATTTCTCCCAACAGAATAGTTCACCTGGGAGACAATGACCTCTTGGAGGAAAGATTCTTGTCACTGCAGCTCCTGCCCACACAGAGTTACTGCTTCCGAAGGCCTCTAGAGGATTCAACACTACAGAAGCTAGAGTGAGACCAAAGATCGGTTAAGGGTAAGTTAAATCTCAACATACGGAAGTTAATGTGACTTGTTAAAGTTCCTAGCGTTCAGTTTTCAGGTCATGTATCATTTCTTCCTACACTCCACCATTTAAGCAAAAATATATCACTGAATTTCAGAGGGGAAAAAAATATCTGTGGTCTAGCTTCTAGACATACTTTGGGAGTATCCAGACTACTGTAGTATTTTCTTTTTGGTTTTAAAATCTTTTATTTCCTAGAAATAAAACAGCCTTTGACAGTTCCTAAACAGGATGCAGGCAGCAGTCACATTCCAGAGCAAATAGGTACAGGCTCTACTCTTGGGAATAAAGCAGCATTAAATACAAGTACTCAGTCTCTGCACTAAGGCCATGAAGCACAGGTACAGCTACAACACGTATACATTTTAAGAGACTAACTATATGTTCTTCGTGTTTGCCATTTTCTGCCTGTTATTTTACTGGTTTCTGTTTGATGAATTATAAATTGTATGACTTGTGTACCTAAAGCAAATCAGATTCAGGTAAGTATGTGAATTTGCATACTTAATAATGTATTCCTCAGACAAACTGGTCATTTTATTTTCACATGTACCTGCACGACTACTGCAGAGGAATAAAACACCACCGTACTGAAGCAAAAGGTGGTTTCCTGAATCTCCTCAGCATTCTGTGGCACACGTGCCCACCAGTTCATACCTGTGGTGTGTTACTGAAGCCTAAGAAATTCAACAGACGTATATACACTTCATACAACCAACTTCAACAAATAATATTCTCTAATTCCATCTATTTTAAAATGAAATTTTAAAGGCATTCCTTGCTCATAAATGTCTTCTGAAGTACTATAGCAAATTTTCCCTTTCAAATGTTTTCTGTGTATCTTTAAAATGCAGGGCAATCCTTTTCCCATATTGCTACCTCCTTCTTCAAGCAGAGAATTTCCCCTACCAGGATTCTATGTTAAGAATATGTCTATGCTATGTATCTGACAGGGGTCTAAGCATTCTTGTGCAGTTTTGTGACCAATTAAGAGGTGCAAAGGAAGGCAGTGTCACTGCCCTGCTCACACCAAGGTCTCCCTCTGCCTCCCTCTCACCAACACTAGCAAACACTAGGCCCCAGAACTAGCGTGGTCCTGAACTAACAAAAAAACCAATCTTCCCAAAACCCAGCTGTTTCAGTGTAGCAATTCTCAGGACCTGAGTGGTGAGTCAGGTTGGCACTGCTGTACTTGCAAGTGAAAGGGTGAGCAGAAACCTATGTCCCAGCTTAAGCCTAGCTAAATTATATCATCAAAACACACCTAAATGGTCCACACTGGCTGCCACTGTTTGCTGTTTGAAATGGCACTGAATTCTCATCAAAAAAGGATCTCATACAGCAGACCACTGTAGACATTTAGGAAGAACTTCTAGGTAACTGATACAGAGCTGTTGGTCTTCTGTTACAGCTGCATTTTTCAGATTCAGTGTTATAGAAAACATTACCAACAGTGTGCTGAGCTAAAAAGCAAAGCAGCATTTGTGAGAAGGGGTCACACCTCTTTTTGGACCCACTAACACAATAGAGATGCCAGTGCTCAGTCAACCAAGTACCTTGTCAGGTGTGGAATAGAAAGAGAAATCTTCAGGTTAAATGTCTATCAAGAAAAGAACTCTAAATTAATTATATTCTGAGAGAAGCACAGTGGTAGCGGCAATGGAGCAGGACTACGCTAGGGGCAGGAATTATGCAGCTCTGGGGAGAAGAGAGTGGTAGCCAGGGAAATGTCATAACATCAGGAAGGACAAAAAGAAATTTCAAGTCTATATTGCATCATGTTATTCTGCACATTGTGCTATTCCCTACATAACTAACAGCAATTCCTCATTAGCATTGCAAGCTTTCTCTAGCAATCGGTAAAGTGATAATTTTCATTCTCTTCCACGGAGTCAAAAGGAGGCTAATTTTCAGTGAGAAATTAATAATAAATAATTTAAAACTTTGTCAAGAGTGTATGGGCTTTTGACTGCCTGTGTAGTTAGTTTGACAACTTGAGAAGCAGAAACAAAGCACTGGTAAGGTTGAGAAATCTGTGGTTGCAGCAAGGAATGACAGAAAGTGCAAAAATCATCTGAAAAAAAGGGTACATGAAACAGCCTCAAATCAACCCATCAAATACATTTATACCACACAGAAATCTGAGACAAGGCTTGGCTTGCCTAGCTGATGTTTCAAGGCAGCGAGGCTTTAAGGTGCAGGCTGGAATCTAGGAATCTGATGTAAGGGTAACGTGCACTGTAAATGAGCCTTTTATATTTCACAAGAAAAAAAAAATAAAGGCTCAGGCTGAGTACTGTTGAGTACCTGCTTCTCCCAACAATTTTAGTAGGGGTTCTCTCTCAAGAGCTGTCATCAAGTATATAAACTATTGCTACATCACCACTGGAAATCCTGGTGTATTTTGTACCTGCTTTGAAAGGCATTTTTTTCCTGTGCTGCATGAAGATGGTCTCAGTAGCATAAACATTTCAAATATCAATCTTCTGTTCTATCAAATTCAAGTCTACAGCCATACGTTATTGAAATGCTAAGGATTTAGTCTCTACTACCTCATGCAGTTGTACCAAGAGCTGGTGCCTTCTGCCAAGTGATTCATGTTTTGTATCAGAACTGATTTCATCCCTTCATAGTAATTTATGTTTTATATATACAGGATATCCACAGATTGACTGGAAGGCACTGGCATTTTAAAAATATGTTTCCTGGAATACTAAAGATAGTTTCAAATATTCAAAATCAACATCTAATTGGAAAAGTAGAGAAAGGTGAAACATGTCATGTACTCCTGTATTCCACTTAATGAAAAAGTCTTGGGATTTTATTGAAAGACTTCTGTGTCTATTTGAAAAAGACAGAGAATGGTTGCATTCTTTTGTATGACTAGAAATATCATACTAAATTTTTCATACCTCTTCATCCTAAACTATGCTTCCTGAGATGGTATATGTACAAGGATTTCAAGGTTTAGGTTCTTCTTTGTTGTTTTGTTACTTTTTCTTTGGGTTTTTTGGTTGGTTGGGTTTTTCTGTTGTTTGGTTTTTTTGTTGTTGTTGTTTCGGGTTTTGTTTTGTTTTTACACACAAACACAGCCCCCATGGTTTCTATCTAAATAACAAATAATTCTTAATTAAGTTTTCCCTCCTCCATCTTCTAGTACCGTTTCAGGCAATTTTAAACTCGCGTTGAAGATGCTTTTGTGGCTTATGAAATCACATGTGCAGAACCTGGATTTTTAATGGTCTGCAAAACAGCAACATCCAAGAATAAAAATTGGTCACTTGGTATAAGTTAAGCACGTGCTTGTATTCATTACAACTAATCTTCGATATTCAAAAGCAGGAACTTTCCACTATTAACAGGAAATTAAAGATAGGCAATTGACACTGATAAAGCACTGCTTACTTTAAATTTAATTTAGAAGAATTTTTAATGAGGGAAAAGAGAACAGTTTGATTTCCAACCTGGTCAACCTCAAAGTACCAACGCACTGCACTGGTATAGTGCTTTTTATTAGCACTTAACCGTGGCCATAGCAACTTCCCCTTATTCCTCACTGATCTATACAAAATCCTACTAAGTAGATAATGCTGAAAATACAACAAAAGCCTTTCTGAAGGATGCAACGACTCCTAATTGTTTCTTGTCTAGCACAGTTCCAAGATTTTGAAATGCTATTTAGAGGACAATCTCTCAACTTCGTCCAAGAGGACAAACTCCAAAGCAAGTATCTATGTGTCTCTGCATTTGTCTATATTATAATATGCATTTCAATATCAGGTCTAATTAAATGGTAGCACTGGCTCAGCAGATCACTGTAATGCCTGACAAATCATTTCAGGAAGCAATCTGTAAAAATAGAAAGTATTCAAGTAAAGACAAGGGATAAGGGAAGAGAACAACTCTTGGGACAGAGAATGCAAAGGATTCAAACAGTGTGTTGCTCCGTTTCAGCTGGGAGATGTAACTACCATCAAAGGGGCTGTACCTTCTTAAACTGCCTTTGGCAGCTCCTGAATATTTAAGAACTGCTGCTCTGTTCCAGTGCAAAGACAAAGAGAGGGGGAAGCAATATTAGGCACACCTACTGCTTTTGGCCCATTTCATTTCTAGTCATTCACAAGGTGAGAGGTGATAATTTTCTACAGGTTCTTGATTCTGACTGCCCAAATACTTTTCAAGCCAGTTCTACTGTAGAGTCAAACACACAGCCTGCAATCAGCATTTTGCATTCACCAGTATGACTTTGCATTTTAAGGGGTATAAGGATATTCATACAGGCTGTAACTGTTCAAAAATGGGTAGTTTGGTAACCTCTGCTTGTGAAGATTTCAAACAGAGTCTGTTCTCCTTTCAAAGCTCTATGACACGGGGCACAGGAACTCAATGCACTCCATAGGCACATATTACTATTGGTTTGAAGTTGTACCAAATATTGGTCTAGACCTATAGCCTTTTGTAGTCCCTTTTTCAAGCCATCTTCCTTTTTCTGATATATTTCTACATGCTATTGCTGGTCCTAAAAAGGATTTAAAAAAAAAAAAAAAAAAAAAAAGAGAAATACTATTTTGAGATATATTGTAAACTTTGGAAGGAGGTTTCTGAACTGAACATTAATTACATTCTTGTCCCTGAAGCAGTTTCATTCCTACCTAATTATGCCACCATTTCCTACACTAAGAGCTTAAAAAAAAAAAAAATCTGCAGTAATTCTCTGCATTAGCTGTAAAAGACTTCTCTAGAGATTCATCATGAAGATCAAGTTACCAGATGACTGTACACAAGTTCATAGATGTTAAATTATGACATCAATGCATTTATAGTTAAAACTGTGACGGCTGCCTTATTCACATTTTGTTGCTGTGATGTGTACAATGAGGCAGCAGTGTTTCAGCACCCGTGATCCACACACAACATACAGCACATGGGAACTCTAAGTCTTGTACTCACTCTACTCAGCTCAACATCCAGGCTTTGGCTCTGCAGATTGCTTAGACTCCAATCTGGGATGCCAGTTGGTCTCAAATGACTCCCTATTCACCTAGTTATGGTTAATTAGCACTAACAACTTCAATGAAGTGATTAAACAGAGACATTAAAAATTAATATTTACATTTACTGCTAGAACTTCAAGGTTTCTTCTTTTACAAATTATATTTACATCACATAACATTAAAAAGAGTGAACTGGATATATCTCACTGGGGATGCATCAGGTACAGCTTCAAATACTCTCACTCATCTGGGAATACAGAGTGTCCCTTTTTCAGAAAGCATCAAGAGTGAAATAAAATTGTCTGCACAGGCAGAAGACATAAAATATACATAATAAACATAAACATACATAAATAAAGCAACACCAAAATAGGTATGCCAGAATAATTCTCCTAGAATGAAAGCACTACGTCCCATCTGCCTGGAACTCAAAACAAACTGCCATTTATAGCATCATATACTGGACTTGCATTAAAACATTCTAAGCAAGGCTAAAACTAAAAAGGGTTCTTAAAGGAAAAAGGGGTTATGATATGCCAGAATGGCACATAATTTCTGTAATCACAAAACACTCGCTGTGAAGTGCAAGGTAAAAGCTTTTATTTGGATCTGTCCCAACATACAAGGAGACTCACAGTTAACAGACAGTGTCTGAATTTGGTGGGTTTTTTTGGTAATGTGTGGGTTTTTTTCTACAATTTGCATTTTCTTCTTTGGTTTTAATTAACTTCTTTCTATGCTCATAAACCTGGAGAGGATTTTCCCTAAGCTCTTACATCTCTAGCCTATATTAAGATATTTTTAAGCTTTAAACCTCTAGTACATTTAATGGATTTAAACCATTTAAGGAAGGAAGGAAAAAGTGCTAGCAAAATGCATCCAAGCTTAACATTTCTGCATGAACTTTCTATCTGACACAACTTAAAAGTTATTTTAAGATAGCCTGAGAACTCCAGAACAGGCCCAATCAGAGAAAAAAATGTACTTCATTTCCCATGGAATAAAATGTAACAAGCTGAGAAATAAAAAGATGGGGAGCATAGTGCGTGGAATAGAAAGAGATCATACGAACCGAAGCATAAGATGACTGCACTAAACAGTAACCAAAGGGTCTGCTTCAGGGAAGGAGCTTTTGAGTCCATTAAATTATGAGGTTGAGCTATCAAAACATGCTGGGGAAAAAAAAGAATATTATAAAGAAAGCAAATCTATAATCTAATAGTTATGAGTGAGTGTTGGAAAAGAAACACAGTCAATTAAAAAAAGAGATACTTCTGTGTGGTACACCGACCTGACTTGAAAAATTCCTCTTTATCTGTACTATTAATTTTTCAAAGTATTTGTTTTATCTACAGTGCCAGAGCAGTTCTCTTCTACTTGCTGCCTAATATACAAAGCATTAATAGCATATAATAGCATTAATGAGCCAGCAGTGTGCTTAGGTGGCCAAGAAGGCCAGCAGCATCCCGGCTCGGATCAGGAATAGTGTGGCCAGCAGAAGTAGGGAAGTGATGGTGCCCCTGTACTAGGTACTGATGAGGACACACCTTGAGTACTGGGTTCAGTTCTGTGCCACTCACCACAAGACAGACATTGAGTTGCTGGAGCAAGTTCAGAGAAGGGCAACCACGCTGGTGAAGGGTCTGTGGAGCAAGTCCTTTGAGGAGAGGCTGAGGGAGTTAGGATTGTTTAGGTTGGAGAAGGCTGAGGGGAGACCTTATCACTTTCTACAGCTACCCGAAAGGAGGTTGTAGTGAGGTGGGTACAGCCTTTTAGACAAATACTGACAGGACTAGAGGAAATGGCCTGAAGTTGTACCAAGTGCGGTTTAGATCAGGTATTAGGAAGAATTTCTCTACTGAGAAAGTAGTCAGGTGCTAGAATGGGCTGCCCAGGGAGGTGGTGGAGTCACAGTCCCTGGAGGTATTCAAAAAACCTGTAGATAGGGCACTTCAGGACATGCTCTAGAGGGATGGTGAGGTGGGGTTTTTTGGGGGGGGGTTTCTTAGGGTTGACAGTTGGATGCAGTAATCTTAGAGGTCTTTTCCAACTTTACAATTCTGTGATTCTCTGTAACTTAAAACATTACCTACTCACCTCAAAATACCAGTCCTCCCAAAACATGACAGAAGTAACTCCTGCATATAATCTTCCCTTTTAATCTGGTAGTTCAGGAGGAGTGAAAATATGGTCCCTACTGTCCTTCCTTTCTGCTCATCTCATTTTTACCCACACAGAGATCTTCAACCAGACAGAGAAACCTGAATGGTGTTGGTACCAGCTCAATATATGGCAAGACAGACACAAGTCTTTCCTGCTGCAAGAGGACAGGAAGAAGATATGTGTCTTGAAGATCGACTCCATAGAGATTCTGGAGTCACTCACCATTCAAGCAATAGTTCAAGTTCTTTTCCTCCTTTTGCAGAACGATTGCTCTCCCTTGTAAACGGGCTAAGGCTTGACTCCCTCTTACTTGGCTATTAACACAACTGAAGGAGCACAAGCAATAATGAAAAGGAATTCAATCTTCTACAATTCCTGCTCCCTGAGGTAACCACAGATACAGTTTCTGACTGTCACCCTTACATCTATCATTTAGGAAGGAGCTATCAGTTGGTTCTGTGCTTATCCATCTGAAGCGCTATGAAAAAAGTCAGTTTGCACAACACGAGTCAGTTGCACTTGATGATCTTAAAGGTTTTTTTCCAAACTGAATGATTCTATGATAATAAATGTGAACAAGACACCCTCCTGACCTTAGTTTTCAGTATTTATCACCACCAAGGTCACTGTACTCTAGAGGCTGCATTACATAAATTGTGATGTCTGATTTAAACTGTCATATTTTAAAGAAGTGAATTACATAAGTGTTATTCTTCTAATATTTCTAAGACTTGTGTAATTTACACATTTGTAAATCACACAATTTACCCAAAGGTTAGTCTTGCAAACATATGGAAAATACACATCCTGTCATTCACCAGTGGCCTGGTGAATGCTGACCTACAGAAATAAAGCTACAGACTCACTAAGTGGCTGTGTCAGAAACACGGATCATGGTGATGCTTCCTGTTCAAGCTCTGTGTTTCTGTTATTTGATAAGTGTTGCCTGTTACAGTATTTCATCTGAATAAATACTTCAGTGGTTAGAATACCACTTCCTGAGATAAGAGTTCTTACATTAACACAGCAGTGAGTTGGGTGGAATCTCTCTGTGCATAATGTATGTGGAATTGAAATGGATTGGCAGAGCATACATACAATTCCTAATTTCTCTTTTTAACTGCTGTGAGCCTGCATCTGCTGTTAAAAGTCATGTTATGATCCAAATTTTAAGATTCCCATTTATGATCCCAATTTTAATTTTAAATCACATGTTGTTAAGTCTTCCTGATACTCTCAGATGTCAGCTGGAACCTATATAGACAGAATGTGCTGACCCACCATTTCCTGCTGATGCTGATAAAGCTCCTGTCTTCCAGTAGCACCCCATGAAGTCTGTAAGAAGCAAAAAGCCACTGCTCAGAAACCACTGCAGGCTTCATGACATTCATTTGCAGTTACTCAGATGGGAGGCAGGTGCTTCAGACTCTGCTTTGGAAAAGAAAAGATGCATTGCTGAGCAAGGTGAGCACTCACAGTGGAGAATCCTGTAACTCCCACAGGGGCTGCCACTAGAAAGGACAAGCTTTAACTTTGAGTCAAGTCTGGGGTTGGCTCTATTGGGGAGAGTAGAAAGAAGCATAATGAACCCCCACCTACATGGCCTGCCAGCCCTGATTTTGTTTCTCACAATGACTCTATACTACTTCAGCATTCCTCTCCTTCCTTCTGCAAAGATGTAGAGACGTTGTCATTCTGGCCCTGTTTCACATCGGTTTTTGAATGGATCCTGAAAGCTTGCTGGTGTGAAAGCAATATAATTCACCCTCTGGATATACAGAGTTAGGGCTTTCAATCAGAAAGCTTTGAAAGCTGTAATGTTGTTACTGTATTCTCATTTTAAGATCTCATTTAGCAGACCTATAAAATTTTGTTCTGAGGGACCTCTGGGCTGACTCAGCAACTGAAGGAAAACTTTGTCACTGGCCTTCTATGCTGGCACCTGAAGTTCCTACATCTGGAAATATGAGCAAGCTGTAAGCACATAATTTCCACAGTTACTGGGGCAAGTATACACACCAGGTCTAGAAGCAAAAGGACACAAATATAAAGAGAACCAAAGAGAAACTGGAGGCACATGTGGCTTCTTCTACATTGACAGTGGTTCTGACCCATCCACAGCCCCATCAAAACATTTTTTTTTTCCACAATGACCTGATAATGATTAAAGTTTGGACCAGATGATCTTTCAGGGTCCCTTTCCACCTGGGCTGTCCTATGATTCTGTGACCTGGAAACACTCGGTACATGGTGGGGTAGTCTGGTGTACTCGGAAAACAGAAAGTAATTCTTATCTCAAGATGTTGCTTATTGCAGGTCTTCCCCTGCACAGCAAACAAAGTTTGTTCAATGGTTTTCCAGTAGGAATGCACATACAGGAGCTCAGTGGGATGTACATGCTGTCACAATACTGGACATGCAGGTCTCACCTGTGGGGAGTCCATTAACTGGAGAGTTTTGCCGGTCTCAAAAAGCATCTGCTGACACCACCATAGTACCCAGTATCAGAAGCGCACAGTCCAGACCTCTAAACACCCTTTCCTTCCACCTTCAAATGTCCATTAGTCAAGGCATTCACTCCTACTAATGGCAACCAGTTTGAAATTGGAGAAGTAACCATGAAGCTTACCATTTTTTTCATGTTCTCTGGAGGCAACCAGAAGGAAAAATAATCTTCAGCTACTCTCTCTAGAGGACAATTCAAATGGGAAAAAATATAGCTAAGAAAGAAATGCAGCTTTCTATAGGTATCCCTGGAAATATGCTATTAGAGAAGCTGACAACCTTTCTAGACCACTGCCTTCTGACACCGCTGGAGAGGAAAGGTATGTAACAGAAATAGCAGAAGTCCACAAAAATGCCAAATGCCAAAGATATTGAGAACCCTTCCACACAAATGCACCTGTTTTGTTTTCAAATTTCTAATTTAAATAGTGAATTAGCAAAATTAATTAGCCATCCTTAGACTTCAAACAAAAGCACTAGTGTGACCAATGCAATGAAGATGTAACACCGCATGCAGCTGATTAAAAAAAAAAATCTTCTGTAGTGCATGATTCAGTTGTGAAATTCTATGTACAAGTTGTGAGATTTAACACACAGAAGAATTCTAAACCACTAAGATATTTCATTGTTATGCTGCTATAAATAAAATTAATCACAAAGGACATTCTGAAAACAAGGCATTCAGGCTGAAAAAAGTTTCATCAAAAGTCGCATCATTGCATAATTGCATTACTTTTCTATTTATTTAAATATATTTGAAACCTGACACTTCCCTGCTGTCACTGAGAAGATCCTGGCCTACAGTGACTGATACCAGTTACTGTGCACTCAGCCTTTTCACTGTTTTCTGAAAGTCACGACAATGCTTTTCTCTCTAAATACAGAGCTGATATACCCTGGCCCAAAGAATTTAAAAGGATAGAGATGTGCCAAAATATTGGGGGGAAAAAAAAAAAAGTAGAAATTCTATGCTCCCAAGAAAGTTTAATGAGTTACACTATATAGCCATGCCTTGTAACCAGTCAAAATCTATGCCATGAGTAGATTTTTCTTGACATACAAATAACCTGTTTCATTTTTGTAAACCACATTCACAAACAGATACAATGAACAAACACATAGTAAAATGGTACAAGACCACCCAACTAGTGCAGTACTTCACCCAACAGCAAACAGACAAACAGCCACTGACAGCTGGACAGAAATACTTGTTTTACTGTGAAATGTAGTCTGCTTTGACTTTTAAAAGCTGGCACACACTATTTTGGAGAGACATCTGAAGCATATGTTCTTACAAAACTAGATTACCAGAAGTAATGTTCAGAAGGTAGTAAGATGGGTTCAAGTTATAAAGTGAAAATAACACAAATTTTAGTGTGGTAAAACATTGCTTTTATTTTGGCATACTTTTGGTATGTACAAAGCAAGGTAAAAAGCCTCAAGCCCTGCTGCACATACCGAACCAAAGACTTCCAGTGCACATCAGGATAGAAAATCTACTCTGTAGGAAAGCCAAGAGTAAAATTCACAGCTGTACAAGCATTTGTTTACTGGGGTGAGCTTTAAACAAGAAAACTGTAACTGTCCAGAAAATCTTTATTTGTCAATGCTCTTCTCAGAGATCAAAGAATCCCAACATCTTACAAGAGTAAGCAGCAAATAATGAATGTGCTTTCTTACTATACATCTCAACATTATTGACTTCCAGCCCTCACAAAAAGGGCTAACAGCCACTATCATATTCCTGGTGCATGCTGCCATCTGTCAAGTGTTAGCTATGGGCTAACAAGGGCTTTCCAAAACTTTATTATCCAGTGCTGCTAATTATCCCTAATGGAACTAAGCAATATAAAGTTTTTCTATTGTTTTTATTTGGACATTACTTCCCTTGAACAGATTTTAAGCTGTGGGCAATGCTGTTCTCTGTTGTGCTATTCTTCTGCTGAGTTCCCACTGGTCCAGTTCTATTGTTACCAAAGCAAAGCACCAGGATCGCTGGCTAGACCATTTTATATAGCAAAACACAATTTGCATTTCCTAATGGGAAGTGTATCCAATTACCTCGAGGTTGTCTGTCTCACTGTCTGCTACCAAACAAGTTTTATTCTGCTCAGCTCACCTTTTGCAATAATTTACTGAAAGCTGCTCACTGAGATTTTGTTGCCAGACATCAGCATTTATTTCCTCTAGCACTTCCTAACAGGTTATTTAACTCCATCTGTTTTGTTTTGTTTCTTCTTCTTTCAACATCCTGGCTTTGATGGGATCCTGCAGAGTTCCCAAGTCTAGGGGTACAGAATAGGATCACTGGATTCTTTACGGGCAGCTTGTCCGGTTTGAGTGAGAACAGCACTAATTCTGTTCAGTGATTTTACTTTCCAGCTCAGTTCTTCTAACTAACAGCCCTTCCTGAAGTCAGCAGCCTGTTTCACAGGCAGTGTCTGCTGCTGGCAGTGGTCACACCCCATGGTTAGAGCTCATACTGAGGATCAGTATGCAGACCAAGGCCACTACTAGATTTTCTGTATCTCACTGTGGGGGTGCAGTAAAGGCTGCACCTGCAGAGAGGAGCGGACAGGGCAGGTGACCCCAAACTGACCAACGAGGGAATCCATCCCGTAGACGACCTATTCAGTATAAAGCAGAGGGGTCACAAGGGCCAAGCTCTCACTCGGCTCTTCTGGCTTCTCCTCCTTTCTTCAATGGCTGGCATCTGAGGAGGACTGACCATTCTGCCTTTGATCCCAATCGGTGTGTTCCTGAATCTGGTACCAAAATCCAGCTTCTGAACACAGCTCCCATCTGGGCCCAGTCTGGGACTCTCCCAGTGCCTGCTCCACAGCATCAGTGGTGACAGTGAGGTAATTACCATAGGGGTGGTTGGGTTCAATACTGGGTTTATATATTTGTATATATTCCATTTTTATTATTATCATTTTCAATCAAGCTGTTCTAGTTTCCTTTTCTAATTGATAAGTTTCTCTCCCTTATTCCCTTTCTCCTCCCTTTGGGGAGGGGGGGGTGGGTAACAGAGTGTCTGTTATAGGTTTGAGCAGACTGCCCTGACCCTAAACCATGACATATACAGATCAAAGAAAATATATATACAGATCTATATGAAAATCAAAGAAAATAAGCCCCAGATCTTACAGGAGCCAAAGAGGACAGTTTAAGGAGAGAGTTAAGCTTGTACCCTTGCCCACATTTATGATCTATATCAAAAGTACACTATTACTCAAACCTGCTTATGCATTAGTATTTAGCACTTCTGATCTCTTACATCTTCAAGCACTTTTTACATATGACCTAAAATACTGTAACGCAATCTTACTTGTTAGCTTTGTACAGGGCAGCATATACATATGTGTGTTATTGACTAGGGCATCGTTCATCAGATTACGACGACTTAAGGCAACACATGAAAATTCAAAAGAACATAAGTAAAAAAGGAAATAAAAAAAATGCAGATAATGCAAATTAAAATTTAGAATACATGAAAAATTAAGTTGTATGCAAATTAAAATGTTTTACATCATTTCTGTAATTAAAAAAATGGATAAAGGAATATTGTATACCAGTACTGGTAAATTCAGGAATTACAAAACCCATGCTTACGTTGAATGTGAATAGGGAAATAAAGAATAGCATCCATCCTGAGAAGAAGTACGGTCAGAAATGTTCAATGAAATAGCAGAATCTAAATTAAAAGAAGATAATTTCTAAAGTGACAAAACTACGGACAGGTATTAATGGATCTGAAAAATAAGCCTGTAGGCTTGGAAGGCTTTTTTTAGCAAGCCCTGATGTTTTACTTTAGAATGACAGCACATCGAATTTCGCATATCCCTCCAACAGGCTTTTGTGTCTTTATTCCCATTTGTGATATGTTGTTCGAGAGATCAAAAATTTTGCTTTGAGACATTCCCATAAATGTTCTCTCCTGAAGACTCCTAAAATACCTGTAAAGATGCCAAAGGCAACATCTACCTGCAGGAAGTAATACATTGGCATCTCATGTTCCATCCTGTTTAAGAGTATGAAAAGTAAAATTAAAGGAAAATATTAAAAAAAAAAAAAAAAACAAAAACAAAAAAAAAACCACCTTAGAAATTTATTATGAAAACAAATTGCTTAAAACAAACAGAATGA
>JANHGN010016515.1:99155-115045 GCA_024605025.1 Megaceryle maxima
TGGCTGATGCACTGGCAGGCTGTGCTGCCATCCAGCGAGATCTGGACAGACTGGAGAGCTGGGCAAAGGCAAACCTAACGAAGCTCAACAAGGGTAAGTGGAGTCCTACCCTGGGGAGGAACACAATGCACTGGTACAGGTTAGGGGTAGACCTACTGGAAAGCAGCTCCATGGAGAAGGACCTGCAAGTCCTGATGGACAAGTTCTCCATGGAACAGCAATGTGCCCTTGTGGCCAGGAAGGCCAATGGTATCCTGAGGGGCATAAAGAAGAGTGTGGCCAGCAGTTCCAGAGAGGTTCTCCTCCCCCTCTACTCTGCACTAGCGAGACCACATCTGGAGTATTGTGTCCAGTTCTGGGCTCCCCAGTTCAAGAGGGACAGGGAAATACTAGAGGGAGTCCAACAGAGAGCTATGAAGATGATGAAGGGACTGGACAACTCTCTTATGAGGAAAGGCTGAGAGCCCCGGGGCTGTTTAGCCTGGAAAAGAGAAGACTGAGAGGGGATCTTATTAATGCTTGCAAATACCTGAAGGGGGGGTGTGTGGTAGAAGGGGCCAGTCTCTTTTCAGTTGCACCCTGTGATAGGACGAGGGGTAATGGTAGCAAGGTGAAATACAAGAAGTTCCACCTGAACAGGAGGAAAACCTTCTTCACTGTGAGAGTGACAGAGCCTGGAACAGGCTACCCAGAGAGGTTGTGGAGTCTCCTTCTCTAGAGACTTTGAAGACCCACCTGGATCTGTTCCTGTGTGGCCTGTCCTGGGTGTTCCTGCACTGGCAGGGGGGTTGGACTCGATCTCCAGAGGTCCCTTCCAACCCCCACCGCTCTATGATTTTATGACCTAAATCACATAATGTAACTATAACATGGTTGTTGTTCATCTTAAACCACCCGCCTGGTAATTTTACCAGGTTGCCCTGATGCTTTAATTCCAAGGAAGAATGAGAAAACATGTTCTAGTAATTTTCTCCTCCCCTCCCCCATCATGATTTTCTAGACTACTTCCACCCTCTTATCTTACTTTTTTTCCAGGATGACAATCCAGTCGATTAGTTTCTCCTCCACCCCTCTACAGAAACTGTTCCATACTCCTCTCAGCATTGTGGAATTGTATAGTATTGCATGGAATACACCACCATGTTTGCAGGACCCAATACTGTAACTCATTATAATGACACCTTTCAAGAAAAAGCAACCACCTTCACATCCACTTGCTAGGCACTAGAGTTTTAAGATATGCTGGATGTAGTTCACCTTTTTGCTGCTTTCTTTAGAAACAACATAATATATTCCATATACCAAATAAGAGCCCTTACCACAGATGGCCTTCAAAGGGACAAAACATTCTATGCAAAGCTGTTCAGCAAAATGCCACACAGAAGTAACGAGAAGGAAATGTTGGAAGAACTACTAGATTTACTTTCAGCACCCCTGTGCTAGTAAGCACCAGAAGAAAACAGAAACAGAAGACAGGCATACGCAAATGCCACCACCTCTTCTTTTGCCAAGTGAGTAGAAAGACTAAGGAATTATTTTGCCTACATGATTTTCTAACAGTAACTAAAACTTGCAACAGAAACTGTGCAGAATCAAGAGGTGATAGCAAAAAGATGACTCCCTTTACTCCTTATGAATTCCATTTAGCTCATGTTTGATCCTCCCAAAGGCACTTTCCTTCAAGAAAACCCTGCCTTTCAATAAATAATAAAAAAGCCCATGGAACACAAAGATAAAGGAGAACTGTTTCTTCACTATGGACACCTGATTAGATGAAAACTGTGTGTTCTGGTGATCTACCCTCTGGCCTCAGGCTGCCACAGCTTTTGAACTGAATTATGACTAGTCAAGCAACACTATATTCATCTTCTCCATCCTTTCAGGAATTTCTTACCTGCTTGTTCTTACAATACACAAAAAAAAACCCCTCAAAATATACTTGGATTGTAGCTCTGCATAACAGAAACTTCCCAATATTCCTGTTTCATGGCTTTGATGTAGAAAACACTGTTGGAAGTCCCTTTTTCCCTTATTCTCCCTATCTGTAGCTGCTTCATTTTTTCTTGCAATTCTGAGATTCTAAGAAGTTCTGTTGGAGAAAAAAGAAATAATCTAGAAAGGCTACCAAAAAAAGTTAAATAGGAAATTTGGTTCTGTTCTCATAGAAAAAAAGGTCAGACATAGGAAGACTGTACCCTCCAACTTACTGCTGCAGCACCTCCAAGAATGGCCTAACTTTAATCCCTGCAATGAAACTGCCACAGCTAAAATATCAGGGTCAAATCATTGATACAAACACAGAATCAGCAACTACTGAGTAGAGCTGTGCCATGAGAAGTGTGAGATCATCCCAATCTTTCAGTATTTTATAGAAGAGCTTTGGTTTTTAGGACCTGAAGCCTGGGGAGCACAGTACAGAGGAGGCACTTGTCTTCCCACTGTTCAGTCCTCAAAAGGCTCCCTTCAGTATAGAAACCTCTGAGTCAGTCCATCCATGGTGACAATTAAAAACAACATACACGAACCTCAACTTTTCTTGCTAAAATAATGCAGTCCAACAAAAACTGTTTTCTGTTGCATAACCTGGAAAGTCAGAATCACCATACCCCAAGGCTTTTCTCCTTTGTAAGGGTGCAGAGTGGCATCACAAAAGGGACTCCAATGAGGAGATGAGTTACGTTTTGTTCTGGCTGAACTATTAGTCTTACTTTTATTTGACTATTTATCTCCTTCTGCTTGAAACTGTTCCCATCTGTTTCACACCAAAACAAAAACCAGGTGATGTTTGACACATGATTATATCATAGAGCCCAAGTAGGTAGCAGAAGTATTTCATCATTCTAGTAAGAGTTCACTGATGTTCATTCCCTCTCTGACTTCACATATGCATTTACAAATAAGCTATACAAAGGCTGTGATCCATACAAAGGAGCAGATGATATATTCTTCATAGCATGTCTAAGCTGACAGCAAATAAGTGAATGGTATGGTTTAATGAGGTTGCAGTTTCATTCGAATCAAGTACAGCTGACTTTGCTTAGCATCTGGCTTAAAAGAAAATTTCCACTTTTTTTTTTTATTACACAGGCACAAGTTTAATCAAAATGAAGTCAAAATGAGGACTTGTACGTTAGCAAAGCTAAGAGTGATTAAGATAAGCAGTAAGTGAAAGGAAACATGGATCCACAGAACAGCTAAGCCATGAAATAACTCCTCGTAGTAACGTAACTCAGACATGGTTTTAGAACAGACAAACTCCTGAGGCAGCAGCAAATAAATCAAGGAGGCTACAAGTTCAAAAGCTAACTCTGTATATATGATTCAAAGACTGCATGCTGTCAAGTATCAACAGTATGCAGTATTTATGCAATAATCTGGCCAAAGGGTTAATGTAATAAATGGTGACAAGCTCACACAGCCAGTGTGATAAGAAATATAGACTCAACTTTGGCCTTAGATGTGCGTCTGCAACTCTCATTAATGTCAGGCAGAACTAGATCCATGTGTCTGCTGTCAGAATTTTACTCACAGACACTATCAGAAAGTCTTTGAATCCATTTCCTTCATTACTATTTAGCCTTCCATCTCAGCAGGCATAACCAGATATAGGAACTTCCTTAAGCACTGCAGGAAGCTACTGTCTTCATTTATTTCTACAATTACATTTGGCTGGTTTTTTTAGTATGCAAAGGAGTTTGTTATCGTGAAACACAACATAAATGGTACTCTGCCCAACTGGCCTCATCTTAAGGGTACTTGAGAGCCATACATACATACATACTCTGTGTACGTTTGGACAATAACCTGTTACATGATCAACAGCTAGTTTCTGGGTCAACTAGTGTCTGCGTGCATATCACAAGGTATGACAGGTTCTCATCTGCTTGTATGAAAGACAGTGGGCCCAAGGTCCATGAAACATAGCTGTCTGCTGCCCCCATGTTAACTAACTCATTTAAGAATACAGTGGTAAGGAGCTTTCTATCACCAGTGATACTAAACTGAGTCGGGCGGCTGCTTTGCTTTTAAAACTGGATAAGGAGGAATACAGCTGTTCTGAGATTTTGATCTTCTCCACAGTTTTCCCAGTGATACTTGAGGTGGTTTCTTAACTACACAGAGAGAATTCCTTTACAGCGGGACTGCAGCAGGTTGCTAAAAGGGAATTGAGCCCTCTGCTAGGGCTACTGTGCCATTAGAATTATTCTTCTGAAGCTGCAGATGTTAACAGCAGAATTTCAACAGGTAATAGTATCCAACATAGTACACAGTGGAATAAACTTGCCAAAGTGCAAGTCAACAAAGCATTATCCTGCTTACAGAAGCCAAGGCAGGAGTGATAAGACGACATTTGACAACTAGTAGTTTGTTCTAGCAGAGTAAGGTACCACCTTGCTGTTTCTACACACTGTTTCTAGTATAATCATAGAATCATAGAAATGCCTGGGTTGGAAGGGACCTCTAGAGGTCATCTAGTCTAATCCCCTGCTGAGAGCAGGGACATCCTCAACTAGAGCAGGTTGCTCAGATCCTCATCCCCTTGAATGTCTCCAGGGATGGGACCTCAACTACCTCCCTGGGCAACTTGTTACAGTGTTCTACCACTCTCATGGTAAAGAACTTCTTCCTTACATCCAATCTAAATCCACTCTTTTTCCAATTTAAAACCATTGCCTCTCATCCTTTCAACTACAAGCCTTTGTAAACAGGCCCTCTCCAGTCTTTTTACAAGCTCCCTTCAGGTACTGGAATCAAGGGTCTCGTTGGCTCAGTTAGATACTCCACCATATCAAATGTAGTAAGTGACACAAAGCTAACTTACAGAAAACATCACAGAAAAAAAAAAAGGGTAAAAATATATAAACTCTCCTCCAAATACATCTATGTTGCTTATTCTTCTCTTAGTTAAGTTGCCTTTGTTTCATACAGTGTCATGGTCCTTATTAATGAGGAGGACATTTTTTACATCCAAACTTCTACATGGCTGCTCAACACAGCCATGTGTCAAGAGCCCAGAAGTCTCTCTGAAAAGCTTCTTCTATTCCAAAATACTACACTGTGATCAGTGTTTGCAAGTTAAACTCCAGCTACCAGATAAGCCAGTAGAAAGGTACTAGAAAGGAACCCATTTTCAGTAGTGCTTCAGCTGCATTACTAATAATCTTTTAACTATCTGGTCACACAGGAATTGCAGCATTCTTCAATTAGAAAATGAAGTATAAATATACTTGGAAAGTAATGCAAGCCTTTGCAAGTAAGTTAAATATTAAAACCAGTTTGTTTTTTAATAAATATAGCACTGACTGCAATGATCTCTTCAAGAGTTCTCTATATTTTACTTCCTCAAGTGATACTGACTGATGAGAACAAAACTTAAACCTTTCAAATACAGGACACGGCACTGCATCTGCTTTTGTCTGACAGGTGTCCTTTCAAATGGAATGACGAATTAATATCTTGCTATGTTCCTCTCACCTACTAATGGAAATACCCAAATACTATTCATTAGGGCTATCTACAAGGATCCAAACATGAAAACACTAGTCTAATTCTTAAGAACCAATTTTAGGCAGCAATTACAAACCCTAAGGAATGCATAGGAAAATAAAGCCTGCATTTATTTCCTGTTTTTATAGCAGGAGTTTTTTTTAGCATACTTAAAACACCCCATCCCCAAACAAATTTAAAACCCCATCTCTACCTGGAAGAACCATAACCTGTTTATAGTTCTGTATAATCTTTGTTTTAGTGAAAAACCAGCACTATAAATAAACAGCATTATATAGTATGTAGAGGTATTAGGCATGGCCAATGACCGCGCACTCTGTTTTGTTGTGAAACACAAACTTCATCAAATGAGAACATTTTTGGAAATTACACTCATGTCTTTCATTACCCTTCCTCTATGAATCCCAACAAATAATGGTATTTATAGTAAGATAACAATTGGTGTAATCACTATAAGAAAACAAAATCAGGTTAAAATGCTTATAAACAGAGCTGGTAATTTGTCTATTGCTCTTCTCATTTCAGTGGTTCAGCTTTATAATTGTCACAAGGCTTTTGTTTCAGAAATAATAAAACACACACAGAAGTATTTTGTGATTGATCCAATGTAACTACAAATATACTCAATATGATACACAATATACTGTACTTCTGAAGGACCTATTTCTTTTTTGTATGGTTCAATACAGCTTTCATCACAGGAATGTATCAGAAGTACTCTGGCTTTCTTAATGGGTTATTGACATGAATGGAGTTGTACTAATTAGGAAAACAAACTTTTTTCTTTGGCCTGTTAAATGTAATTTGAAAGATCTCTTTTTTTCTTGTTAAAAATGGCCACATTGAACTGAAATTATGCAAAGGTGCAACAGAATGTAATTTCAGAGTAAGAGGGCAGTTGAGGTAAACCATTACAACAGTCGTCTTGTTTACCTCCTCCACTCTCGCTGCAAAGATTGTAACATCACAGTAGGACTTGCACTTTGGTAACCTTAGCTCAAGTGAAGAAGGAACATTATGAGCCTTTGGCACACTTGCATGCTATCTAGCAGCACATGCAATAAATGTTATTGAAATCACTGAAGTGTTTTATGAAATAATTAGAAGCTAAATATTGTTTGCAGACATCACTGGGGAAATAGCTTCTGTAATGGATAAAGTTGATAAAATGGAATTATTCATGGAAAATTTCTGACGAGAAAAGAAAGAAAAATCAGGTCACAGAAATTTCCAGCAAATTTTACTAGTATTTATCCATTACTATCCTTTTCCTACTGTGACAATTAGAAAGTACATCAGTTACTGCTTCAGGAGATCAACTTTGAGATGTCAGACACACATATGACTTGGAATGTTTTAGTTAATAGGTTGCATCTATTACAATGCATTAGAACAAAAAAAAAAGGTAATTGTTAATTTCCACTTCCACAAACATTTAAATGTTCAACCCTAATAAAAAGGCCTAATTAGATTACACTGATAAATGCAAATCTCTTTAAAATAGCTGTAAGCAAATACATATGAATAGATGGTTTCCAATGAGACTTGACAAGTGGAAAGCAGATGGCAAAATGAAAGACTTCTCCTCTAAGCCATGTGCTGTAAAAGCTCCGAGAGGTTTATGTTTCATATTTGACAAACTTAGAAAATTGTTCTAACTGGCAATCACTTGAACAAAGATTACCATAAAGAATAAAGCAATACGTTTCATGCTACCAGGATACTATCGATTTGGTTTTAAAATGTTTGTTTGAGGTTTTTTTTGACAGAAGTTTTGTCAGATAATTAAAAACATTTCAACTCTTGTCACGGGGAGGACCAAAAACCACAAACCAGCTTCCTGGATATTCTTGACTATGCTACTGTGGCACGCTTCTTCTTCCCTTGCAAAAAACCATACCTATGACAACATATGCTCTTCCCTACCTCAAAAAAGATTGCCTCCCTGCAACAAAAGCTTCTTATCAGAAGCTGATCCTTGCTATACTTACCTATAGGCATCCCCGGTTCTTTGCAGACATGTTTCCCTTTTGGTGAGCAAGGAAATAGCCAAATGTCTGCTGAAATATCAATGTAAATTTTTAATGTAGACTTAGACTCTTACAGTATGGAAAAAGACAAAGCAAAAGGAACTGATGATGAGTAATACCGAGAAACCCAAATAAAATATGAGACAAGTTTTAACAAAACTCAGGCTGAATGAGCATTTCCTCACCTGGAAATGACAGCTTCCATCTTTAACAAAACAACAAATAAAGCCAGGAAAGAAAGCTGCCAACACTGAGTCATTGGAGGGTCTCCTGGAGCACCTCGACTTCTCCAGGGTGCTGTCAGAGGACTTCAGTTGTGCTTGTGAAGGATTCACAGTTTTTTGACTTTAGGCATCGAACTTCAGAGGCAGAATTAAAAATACAGCTGAACTGACAAGAGGCTGCAAAGAAGACTTATAGGCTAATTAGTCAGAGAAGTCTGGTTTTAACCCCCTGAGGTTACTGCAAATGGGGCCACCCACCAAGAACAGACCACTCCATTTAGAAATCCTCCTCTCTCAATTTTTTTCCCCTGATCTTTTTTCAGTGGAGTTGGGAAAGCATTATTTGGGATTTCAAGTCGAAAGCTCACTTTGGTTTCACATGCATAACAGCCTTGAAAATATTTTATTTTTTCCCAAAACTTTACCAATGTTGGGTTTTCCATATTTACGCTGAAGAAAATCATCTCCTAAAGTCTCAGACAGCAAGCTGTGTTCTTGCCTGAATTCCAGTACATCTGAGCCACAGCAAGATGTTTGTTCTCTCTCCCTGGACAAAGAACAAGAGGAAGAACAAAGAGAGGAGGGAGACAGTCCCACTGCCTCATCACAAGGAATTCACAGCAATGCCCTCACTGTGAAAACATCCTCAAATGCCAATGCCTGAGTTTACAGCTCAGATTTTGCCTTGGGGATCCAACTGGGTTCAGAAAAGTAGGGCTTTCTCCTGCCTTGTCAAGCTCCTGCAACACCTTTCCATCTTGAGCTGCAACATTCCCCCTTAATGCAAACCTGTGCTCTTGCAGGCTCTTGTATTCGGCTTGACTGCCCACAGGTATGGATGCATATAACTTGTATATAAACTTCTGCCTATTTTGGAAGTGAGCATCCTCTGCTTGATCATTTCTCACTTTTCAATTTTTGCTGCTCATATTTTGCTTTTCTAAACACTTCTCAAAGCCTCAACCCCTAGCGATCATCAGAAACTAGTTAGAAAGACAAGGTGAACTCTCAATCCTTCCAAAGGCTGACTTCAGTGATTCTGTGTCTATTTTGTGTCCTCCTTCCTTCAGTTAGAAAACAGTATGTCTATTCAAGTTTTGATCCATTAGTTGGAAAATTAAGCAATTAAAGCAGACAACATCTGTGGACAATGATTTATCAAAGAGTTTCAGGAACCAAAGTGTAAATTGAAGTCAGCTTCAAGAGCTGGAGGCTTAATATATCTTCAGGAAAAAAAGAATAAAAAGAGAGAGAATGAGGCTTCAGAGAACCTAAACCTCCTGGCAATTAGAAATGGGAAGATACTTATAGGTGTGATAACGAATAAAGAGAAAAATCATTATAGCAGCCTAGAAAGGGGATCATTTCAGAAGGCCAATTTTATTTTAATCACTGCATAACAATGTGCTCATTTAAGAAATAAACCATTACAGCAACAGTCTAGTGATTTGACTTTGTATATGTTACTGCATTTAAGCTATGTGATACAAATACTGGCATACTCAACATTTAAAAGTGGGTTTGAGTAAAGCATACTTTACTGGTGAACAATGATACTTCACAAGCAAAGGTAACTGTGAAGGTGATTTTGTGTCATCATGATTAAACAACTAGTTTGCAGACTGTTGACATGTTTCATTAAGAGCAAGTTTTATTTGTTCTTCAAAATCAAAAGAGCATTAGAGGGTATTACCACTCCTCACTGATTTTATCAAGGATTATATCAGTATCTGGGGTTTTTTTTAATATCACTAAGCCCTCCCCAAAATAATGCAAATCTTGCATACTGATTTCTTTTTAAGAAACAATGAAGCAACTAAAAATAGCAACAGTAAATACTAAATAACCTTTAGTTCTGATGGTAAATATAAAAAGGTTTATCAGATGTCAAATGAAAGATAATTATAATAATGCTCTAACAGATAGAGTCTTCTACATACATCCCCTATTGACAGAACACGCATAGGCTCTCCAAAGGCATCTGAAAGGGATTTTCTCCTAAGTATACAGCAGAACAACAGACAAGACATATTCTGAATGTGCTGCAAGTCCTGTGACGTATGAAATTTCAGCCCTTATTCAAAGGAATTACATATTGTGGCAGGTCTTCTAGGAATGTTCATGGCATCTGCCACATATTACCGCTATGGTGACCGCCCCATCAACACCAGCATTGCTGCTGAAGAACATCAACATTGCTCTCCAGCTTGAGTAAGTTCTATTGCAATACATGTCACCACAGTGCACATGGCAGCTGAGCTCTGGTCAAGAAGCAAGTCAGCAAGAGAACAGGAACACACAACCTTGATGTCCTCTCTTGGGTGGCCTGAATCGCTTCTCGGTTTGTCACAGGCAGTGTACTGCGCTATCCTATTACAGACCTGTTTGGTGGGTTATGATCACCCACGTGCTCCTGCCATTTTCCCCCATGACAGAAAGTGGGGAACTCAGGCACTCCTGCATAACAACTGTGTTACTATAGAGGACACTGTCAACAAGAAAATAACAAGAGAATTACAGTTTCATCTTCATTAAAAGATAAAAAAAAAAAGTACTGAATTGTTTCAGTATTTCATTAAATCTGCAGAAGTTCCTAGCTTTTGGGGGAGTTGAAGATTTTGGTGATTATTACCAGTTTAAAGTGTCTGGCATGGTAAACACATACTTTTTACATTATTTTTCTAAAATTACTTATGAGTTTGAGAGCTTCAAACCAATCCAATTTTGGCAGTAATTCCCACACATTCCTATTTTACTGGAATTTCTTTTTTTTCCATTTCTATCAAATGCTTGATTAAATTAAACTTATAACTCCTTACTTTGGATTCTGAGAGCAATTAGAGGTACTGGAGATGCAAGCCAAAAGTACACCCATCACCTTCTTACTCCTTGGAAATATATAAATTAACTCTCCTCCATATAACGTTCATGTTGCTGCATATCCTATCCCAGTATTTTCTTCTAAATTAAGACAAAACTGAATAGTTTATCACAAGACCTTCATTTTTGGCATGACCATAAAGACTTTGCTACATTTCTGTGGAAGGGGATCCAAATGCAACACCATTCAATCAAGAACAAAAAAATTCTGCCTGTAAATTGCAATGCAAACATTTTCTTTCCATCTGAATACAACAGGAAGAGTCCTGCTCTCTAGCAGACATCTCAGGTATAATTATATGGGGCAATTTAAAGGGGAAAATGTTTTTGTGAAGCATTCAGCAAAATATGGTTTTGGCCATTCCCAAACTATAAATTCATTCATCTCAAGCAGAGCGGATAAGTTCATCTGAGAGGGAACGAATAATCAGAGCTAGGTTCAAACAATATCAAAGTCACTTTATCCATTGCACTTTCTGGCATGGACCTCACAACAAAGACTCTAGATGAGCTCAGGAGCAGATCTGGAACTGCACACTGTGGAGACAGTAAAAACATCTGGGGAGGTAGCTGAAGAACGGGGTGGGAGGCACAGCACCCCAGAAAGGTAGCGAGCACTGGGCCCTACGCTCCAAACCAACAGAAGATATCGCCAATCATACGTCACAGCTTACACCTCATTTTTTGAAAAGCAGCAGCTCCCAGATTCTAATAGGTTCCTACCAGCACACTTCACCTCTAATTCAGGTGAGAAATATCCAGCACCTGCCTTTGCAAGGTTGCCCATCTCAGCACAATTAACTTTCCTTCATCCTTCTCTTACTTAGCAGGAGAACTGACAAAGGAGCTGTTTGCACAGCTTTCAAGGGAGCTGCAGGTAAATGCATCAACTGGAAGAAAAGTCCAACAGTGTTTGACTTGGCCTTTACATTTATACCTGAGTCTAAAAGTCACTGCAGCAACTTTATGATGTAACTTCTAAATAACACAAATGATAAACAGAATCAAGACAAAAATACATTGTTCCACAAGATGCCCATCCATCATAAAAGGGAGGACTTTACAAATCACAGTGTAATACTGCTCAGATGGTAGATGAGTACAAGAGTCTTCTGGCAAACAAGCAGGAAGGTTTGCCTTAAAACAGTATTCTTACAGTGTACAAGGTTGTGTTAACTTCCTGGTGATAAATTTATCTTTAGGAAAGGTAACAGATAATGAAACCCCTCTTCTTCAGGAAGAGTCTTAGGCTTTTATCCTATCTTTTACATATCTCCAAGTTCATCGAGACATCTTCGCTGACTCCAAAGAAAAGCAAATATGCAGAGTCAGGACAACTGCACAACTACTGCAGAACCAAGCTCTCACACAATGATTTTTTTTCCATCTAGTTTCTCATCTTGCCCACAACTTACAAAGAAAAGACTGGGAGCCTTGTTCATTGTATTTCTTAGCATTGCTGCCAGTCTTTTCTTATTAAACTGCAAACACAGCAACTCACACACATCACCTCACTGCAAACATTGCTATGTGCAAGTCCCAGAGAGTGGTAAGAAAAATGTTAAGACTGTAAACAAAACATGAATGGAAATGCATATACAAACACACCTCAGGAAACGGGAGAATGTCAGAATGTCACACACTCTCCCCATCACACCCGAACAGTCCCAGGCAGAGCACAAAGGCACACGCATTCAAATGCTTGTGTTAGGAAATGACATTGATACAAGAGAGAGAGAGAATAGGGAAAATAATCTATTCAGAAATTCTGCAAAATAAAGCACTTTCCCTTAAGTTCACACATTTAGTTTTGCCATGATAACTTTCTAAAAGAACCACCAGTTTTTATTTGATATGTCAAAGAGCAAGCAACTAAAATTTTCTCACTACCTTTGAGGCTTACAAGAAACTGGTAAACATTTACTTTTACTGTAAAAGATTAAGTTTTTTGGGTCTGCTGTGTATTATACATTTGCTTTAATTGGTCTGATTTTAGCCTCCTTAAATTCTGTCTCATTTTTTAACCTGGACTTTTATCTGCTGCCAAGCTTCTCATAAAAATATGCAAACGAATTACAAACTGATTAATGAGTTGTGCATAAACATTCTCTTTTCCTTTATCATTCTTGCCATCTGCTTTGGCTGCTTTATTATCAGCCTGTAAGCTAATAATCTATCTACTTTATTTCCCATCTCACTTGGAAAAAAATATTATGAAGAAATGCAAAACAGTTTTCAAACTACCTGTTTTCTCTGACTTTTCCCTGAGTGGTGCCTTATGGTCCACTCTGTGTTGTGCTCCCATTTTCTCCACTGCAAAATTCTGATTTCCCTTTATTACAAAAGCTCATCAGATTTCCAACACCTGCCTCCCCCTTCACAATAGTGGCAATACAGCAACTGTATGATTCAAATCTATCTATTCTACCCTCGTAGCCTAGTTACCCACTGTCATTAAGCAAAAATACTTCTTCCTCCCCCAGCCTACATTCCTATAACAATCTACAGATTTAATGCAAAGACTACAGATTTTCTGAAAAAAATGCAGTATTTATGTCTTTATGTATCCATGCACAACAAAGTATTTAACCACTGCCTTCCTCCTAACACTACACTAGTTTTAATACGTGCTTTGATAGACTTGTTCCTATCAATAGGGGCCAAGAGGTACCTGGGTTTTTCTATTACATTTTGGTATGTACCATCACACAGATACCATTTAGATGGGATGGTAATGTCATTAAATTAAAATCCTCTCATTTTGTCTAAAAATATCATTAAAAACTTCGAGCATTTTCTTCTGAAATAGGCCAGTACTGCATTTTCATTTGCTGTTGAAATTGAATTGTATTACCTCTTTGCACACACACAGACATCTGAGTTAAGTGAATATGTTATACTCTGCATAACACGTCACTGTTACAGAGCTCGCCTACATGGAAAGGAAATGCTTCCAAACAGATTTTCTGCAGCTAATCTAATATTACATAGCTAATCATTACCTTCAAGTGGACTTTAAGAAGCTGAGCTAGTATTTTAAATAAGAATCCTGGGGCCGGGGGGTGGGGGGGAAGTAAATTAAAAAATAAAGTTCAAAATAAAGTCCAAAATACAAGGACACTGTTTAAAATTATGAAGAGTGCCCCTGAGCACTAGTATATCTTAAGGGGTGAAAGCTACATAATTTCATCTGTCTTCAGCTTAAAATAGTAAAGACTAACAGGATAAGAATGAGAACAAGGACCAAGCTCTTTAAAAACTATGATGAGAAAAACCCTTCAATTCAGGGCTATATGGAATACAAGCATTATTAAGCAGGTCAAGGAATAGTGTAATCTTAGCCCCTCATTTCTAATTATGCCACTACTCTCAGACATGAGAGTTAGCATTTGCTCTTCTTTATAATGGAATAACTGACTCCAAGAGAAACTGGAAAAGACAGCACTAAGAACTAGGCTTTATTTGATGAGTACAAATTTGTGAAAATCTCTCACAAAGTGAGCAATAAACAGTTAACCACTAAACTTAAAAACTTTTTTTGGATGATCTGCAGATTTCCTAGCAGAGCTGCTATTCTAGTACATAAGCTCTACAGAGACTTTAAATCAGTTTGTATCTGGAAAGGGGCATGTGAGTGAAATTACTACGATTTCAAACGCAAGCTCATGGGAATATAACCTGGTGCTGAAAATTGGTACTGTACTAAAAAAAAAGAGGACAAAACTTGGTTAGACATTCTGAGGTCCTCAGGTCTGCCTCAGGAATGATGTGTACAAAAGGGGCTTTTCTGTGTTATGAGCCCATGTATTTTTTAGCCTTAACCAGCTTTGTTTTCTTACTCGCTTGTGCTCTAACAGACATTACAGTACTTCAACAAGAAAACAGTGTATGAACAAGGGTGGCTGGTTTTGCTTTTTTTGCCTTTTTTCTTCTTTTTTTTTTGTTTCATAATTCAAACCTAAGTCAGAAGAATTTGTATTTATTTCATTTACTCTCAGTACATTCCTGGGATAAAAAGTTAATCTTCACAGGTATAGAAACTTGGAAAATATGGAGAGAGAGTGCATGTACCTGATTCAAGGCACTTCAAAGTCCACAGAAAAATCATGGGCAACATTCATCTCTTCTAACTGCAACGATTTAAGTGTTGTCTGGTCTAAGGTGGTTGCAGAGGCCTCCACAGTTAAACACAATTCTGTCTTTGATCATGATTCATCACTCTCTGCATGAACCAATCTCTCCCTGTTGATTTAGAGAGGACCCAAATGGGTACTTTAGATCAGGTATCCAACTTTCAAGACTGATGCAGTTAAGTGAGATCCACTGCTATCTACTTAGATGGAATGGATTCTGTCAGGAAGTAAAGCCATATAGGAGTCTACTGCAAAGGAGCACCATGATTTCTGAATCTCTAGTCCTATACCTTAACCAGTAAAGACTATCGCTCTTTGCCATCAACAGGCTTTCACTTAATGGAGTCCTAAAGCAGCCTGTCAGCTGAGGGAAGAACAAATACAAAATATGTCAAATAATTTTTAAAGAGGACAACAGATCGACTGTACTTCACCTAGAGTCATTAACATCTACTACTTTTTCTTCCTAATTAATCTTCATTTGTATTGTGCTAAGTGAACTGTACATAGTCTGCAAACATGGCACCAGAGCATCAGGCTGTCTCCTGACAACTGTTATGACAAGTGGATAGGTCACACACCCAAATTTACATAGCAAACACTCTTATTGCAATTGTTTTATTTCTTAGTGCTAAAATACTAACACGTTCTTATGCCATTAAGTTGCAAATTAGTAGCGTTACCATTCCTATGACTACTAACTAGCCCAGACTGCTGTTAACAATTTACTGTGGGCCAGAAGACTACAAAGCCCTCTTGCAGCCTGTTTTGCCATACCAACAAGAATGCAGGCTGGTGTCATTGACTCATTAAAGTACTTTGGTTCACAGAAAGGCAGGAAAACTGGAATCAGCAATGCTTTTCAGTTTATACCCTCATCCCCACAAAAAACACCAAAGAAATAACAGCAAAGGGCAACTCTGTAAGAAAACAGCTGTCATTAAACAAGCTCTGCAACTCTTCGTGATGGTGTATGCAAGTTTTCACCCAGGACAATCACCCAAGCAAATCATCACAGTATCACAGTGTATCACAGGATGTCAGGGGTTGGAAGGGACCTTGGAGATCTTCGAGTCCAACCCCCCTGCCAGAGCAGGACCATACAATCCAGCACA
>JANHGN010016515.1:115554-129361 GCA_024605025.1 Megaceryle maxima
GTTCTCCTCCCCCTCCACTCTGTCCTGGTGAGGCTGCATCTGGAATATTGTGTCCAGTTCTGGGCCCCTCAGTTTAAGGAGAACAGAAAACTGCTTGAGAGAGTCCAACACAGAGCCACAAAGATGATCAATGGAGTGGATCATCCTCCTTTTGAGGAAAGGCTGAGGGAGCTGGGATGGAGCCAGGCTCTGCTCAGTCTCAACCAATGACAAGGACAAGGGGCAATAGGTGCAAACCAGAACACAGGAAGTTCCACATAAATGAGAAAAAACTTTTTCACAGTGAGTGTAACAGAACACTGGAACGGGCTGCCCAGAGAGATTGTGGGGTCTCCTTCTCTGAAGGCATTTAAAACTCGCCTGGATGCATTCCTGTGTGACCTAATCTAGGTGGTCCTGCTCTGGAAGGGGGATTGGACTAGATGATCTTTTGAGGTCCCTTCCAATCCCTAACATTCTGTGATTCTCACCACTTTTAAAAGGAAGGAGGCCATTGAAATGCCACACTTGTTTCCCTGTTTTGTCCTGACAGAGAGAGGCAAGATCTCATCTTGCATTCCCCAGCACTACATTAAGGGCTATGAAATATTAGCCTTTATTATTTCCCTCATGAGACAAATACTCCTGCAGACTGTTTGGAAAAGAGAAACAAGGCTGCTTTCTTCTTACTAAAATAATCAACAACAATGGAGCTCCAGTCTTGACAGCCAGCCTAGCTGCAACCAGAAAAAAAACTCAAGTACCGATGCCCCAGTTTTATAGTACCAACTGTGGGTATTAGTGTTCAAAGAACAAGGTTCAAAAGAGATTCTCATAGAAAAATGTGCCAAGCTAAGTAAGACCTTGGCAAGGTCTAAGATGACAGACCTAAGAAAATTCATAATGTTAATACATATGCTTTTAATGTTTACCCCCTTTATATGAAAAAAAATCTTCATAGTCAACAGAAATTTTAAATGGAATAGAAACCATAGCAACCATGGGAGGCTAATCTTTAACCTCCCTGGTCTTGATTCACATAATTATGATTGTGTTAAATGCAATGCCCTTTGATTCAAAAATATCACCATTACTGTAACAGAAAAAGTAATTAGTTTTTTAATTAATGAGAGACTTGAAAATGCACGAAGGGGAGCTTTGCCTTCTGGTTTTCTTGAGCTATTAAAGTAATTGTATAAAAATATCACATAAAAAAGTCACATCACACTATAGATCTAGTCCTTAGGGCTCTGCTAAAAGCTGTGCTTTAAGGTACCAAACATAGGTCTTTGCACAAGAAAGATGTAATTATCCAATTGGACAAACTAAATGCTTATCTCTTATTCACTAACGATAAACAAAAACTATGGTTTACAAAAGAAAAAAAAAGGAGTTCAGTACAGCTAATGAAAAGAATTGTATTTTGCATCACCACTGGAGTAGAACATGCCTTGTTGAACCTGCTTGAACTGAACCTGCTTACGCTGGTTCAACCAACACAAGCCTCAACAGTGTCTTGAAGGGCAAAAGACTAAACTACAGGCCCATATTCAGACCTAGAGATTAATCTCACCTGATTTTAGAAGCTTAGAATGTAGACATTTACCTCTGAATTAATAATCTATAGACAATGACACTTTTAATGTCCAATATATCTTACCTATTTAGATAGAGACCATGGGATAACACATTTGGCCCCGCAAGTACCTATTTCTGTCCACTAACTACAAAGGAACTGCAGATTACCAATTCATGCATATTTAGACACAGGTAATAATAATTAATCAAACGATTCTTTAGAGTGATTCAACTTTTTTTGTTTTGAGCCAACTGTTAACATTCCCCTCCTCCCCAAACTGTGTTTCAGTCTGACGCTGGTGTAAGTCTCCATAATGATGGGAGAAAAAGTCCTGCAAGTTTTACATCCGTTTCTGCACGCAGGTAAGTAACACAACAATTTATCTTCTGCCTCTCCACAACCTCAAGGACAACTGTTTCTCAAATTGAAGTTACCTTTACACTAAAACACCCCTTCTTTCTATCCCAGAACCACAATACAATCTATACTATTTCTTGAAAATCATCTCTCCTAAAGGCAGATCGTGAAAGTAATTGCAACAATGAAGTAGCTTCAAAATCATCTGGAAGGCTTTATGATATTTCCAGGAAGTGTTTTTGGTTAAAAAAGCAATTTAAAAATGCCATGGTCTGCTTGAGGAAATTAATTTTGTACAGTAATCAAGGCTGAAAATATTTTAGTAGAAAGTATGGCAGCTTAGTTTACAGAATCTCCTGTATGGGACCGAGCACTCCCCAGTGTAACGTCACTAAGTTCTAGGTCACGTTCTTACTTCAAGATATGCTTATTCTTGTTGTTGTTGCTCAAAATAAGTTGAGCAATTCAACAGGAATACATACAGGTACAAAAGCTAGTATAGACTTATTCACTGAACCAAGCCACAGGCAAACACTTCTGCCAGTGCAGAATGACCTAAACCTCTAAAAGAACTGCCAGTGTTTTGATCATTTGAAGAGAAAGGGCATCAGGAAGCTTTGTGTAACACTTATGCACCATGTAACTTTCTTAAAATCAAGAAGATACTTGAAACACTCAAAAATACAATAAAAAAAATCCATGCCTGTGATACAATGTACACTACTGAAGGTTAACAATACCGCTCTAATTTCAGAAGCTAAATATTTATAAATAATATACCTGTAGATGCTCTTCAACTGAATTCAGTTGCCTGGAGAAGTGGAGGAAAAAAACAAGCATGAACAGAGAACTACAGGTTAATGCAGCATTTAAAACGAGAAACAGGAATTCATGTTTCTACTTGCATTCTGTAAATTATTTAATATATTGTGTATCACAGCTCTGGGTCTCCAATTCTGAGATTACCCCTGTGACTTAACACTTCAAAATCGATATTGGCCAGGAGGGCCAGTGGAGAGAAAAACCTAACAAATTGAATGTCAGAAATTAAACCTAAAGCCAAGAGGTTTGGGGTTCATTCAACACACAAAACACACAAATGGAACTCAGCTGCCACAGTAAAACAAAAGACGACTGGAAAATAAGGCCTTGCTTCACTAGGTGTATGAATTAGGCATATTAAGCAGGTGCACTATGACACAGATCTTAGACTTAAATGTGTTTGCATATGCATCAATGACAGCACTATTGGATACTATTCTCTTTCAAACAAAGCCAGCTTTGCTGTCCTTAATCTCCCATTATACTGCTGTCCTCTCCCTCACCCTGTAAAGGAAAAAGAAGAAGGAGAAAATGGAGAAGCTAATTAGAGATTTTAACATCTTTTTCAAGGAATCTTGACAGTTAAAACTTCAAAAACAGGACATGTAGTGCTTGTGGTGCTCCAGAGTGTATCTATAGGCCTCCCAGAGTCAAGAACAGAAGAACAAGGAACCGTAACTAAATCCACAGAAACAGTATGCAAATGCACTAATATCCTAAAGTGACCCTTGCTGAAAGGAACATCCAACTCACTAAAGACAGTCATGATTGCAGGGATGGAAGCAAAATGTCAAACAAGATGAACTGCAGACATACCATCTATTTTCTATCTAGCTCAGTGGTCTAGTCACAAAACAAGACAAATATTAAAAGCCTGCAATAAGCACTACAATTAGTCTGTTGCCTGTAATAATTTTTCTATGTTTGTCCATGGAAACCCCAAGTGCTCACTGAGTGTTCCATTTAGACTTTTGTAATCTCTCAGTCCCTAATAACGCAAATGCATCCTTTATATGGGGTGGATGAATGGATGGATGTTTCCCACATAGAGGACTGCCTCTCCTAGACATGCTATTGCAGTTTCATAAATGGAGCTGTGTAGTTTTCAAAAAGAAGTATCAGAAGGGCCATCTAAGAGCAGCATTTTTTCAGACTATAATGAGCAGCACTGAAGCACTTATTTGGAATATACACAGCCCACAACCCTTGAGATCTTATCAAAGAAACTCTGGAAATTAATGAGAAACAAAAGACCCCAAGCTCACTAAGCAATCAGCACAGCTATTAATCACAGATCACAGCATCCTACAAGTGGTCTAACATCAACTTCCTGAACTACTGCAGCCACCTGTGTGATGGGATGCAAGGAGTGGGAACCAGAGGGGAACCTCTCAAGGGACATGATGTATATGGGCAAAGCTCTGTTATGTGCACATGCAATAAGCCAGCAGAGCAAAGAGGGAATAGCAAAACTGGAGCTTGTTCTGATAAGGCTGGATCACACCAGTATGTCTAGTATCTGTAAGGCAATGTCATACCTTCTTGTAACCTGAGGATAGCACACAGAAGGAAGGTGTCCTCTCAAAAACCCTGAAGTAATTTACTCCCTTTTCAAAATCAACAGGATTTAGGCCTGAGTCACCTTAAGATAAGATGACTACACACCACCCATTGGAGCTTTGGACAACAGAAATTACACTCTTCATCTACAAAGTTTTCCTGCTTGCAGCCAAGGCAGGCCTGGTGCTGCTGAAAGCCTTCGTCAAGCTGACACAATCCAAGTGAATCCAAAATGGAGCTCTAAAGGCGACAGACAACAGAGGACAGGATTCCCCCTACTAACTCTCATGAGTTGCATGAGAACCAATAGAATTGAGCTGGGATTTCTAATATTACTTATTACAACAAGAGAATGCAACTAGAGCAAAAAAGACAACTTGGAGAGAGCACTGTCACAGATGTACAGCTATAGCCAAACATCCCCGTTTACTGGTGACAACCTGAAGCGTATTCAGTTGTATAATTCACACTATTTCAATGACTCCATAAATAATGGAATAAATGCGTAATACACTGCAGAAAATTTGATCTCGCATTCAACCAGCTGTAGTTCAGTGAAGCATTCATTTTGTTTATCCATCTGAAATGCTGAAAATGAACTGTGTATTTCAACTGAATTGCAACTGCAGTCTTCATCGGGTTTTTTTAATATCTGAAGTATATGCTCCCACATTAAGTTTTCACAGAATACTGAAATGTGTGAAAAAATGGGCTTATGCTCTCACCATTTATAAGAGTTAACTTGGACATTACCTTACAGAGTGCTTTAGTCTCTCAATCACCTCCCCACTGCTACATTTAATGAGAATACTTAGTTTCAATATTACTTTACAGCATATTCAATCTGACATGTGTTCAAAGTACCAAATGTGATTATTCCATAATATGACATTGCCTATTAAAAATGAAAGAAATACAATTTAATTTGAATTGTATTACTAATTTACATCTACATATAGCTTATTAACTGCTGCTGGCTTCTCAGTTGGGTAGGAAAGATAGGGAATGTTTTGATTTATGTAATAATTAGAGTAAGACCAGGGGTTCTTTGCATATTTAAAGTGCATTTCTTTTCTGAAGAGTGAATTTTCAGACAAAAGTCTTGCAGATTCCGTATTATTCTCCTAAACATTAAGAAATGGTTTCTCTTCTAAAGACTGAGAAATGGTTTCAGTTATAAGTGAAAGCTCTTTTAAAAATTTTGAATCCAGTAACTTCCATTAAAATCCAACCAAGTTTGCCACTTCTCATATTAGAAGAACTCCAATGCAGACAAATATTACATTATTTTGGGAAAAAAAAACTGTCTCTGGTTACAGTTACTTGGCTCATTTGAAGTCTAGATCTTCAGTGATGTAAAAAGGAATTATCACACTAAGTCAGGAAAAGAAAGTGCATGCATCCTTCAGCATAAAGTTTCTTTTTCACAGATCATTTAGATTGGTTTTCTCCATCATGAAGAAGCAATATTTGGTTTTGAGATTTTGACTCAGGTTCTCCATGAGAAATAACTTACAGTGAGATTCAAAAACTCATGGTATTGAAGCAGGTGATTTGAGAGATCATGAACATAATAGAATTAAAGGTTATTTTTCCTGGATCAGTAGAGATACACTCAATAACTAACCTTTCATTTTTGCATTTATGAATGTGAGAAAACTACTCACATTATTAAAGGTAAAATTCTTGTTGAGGCTTTTAGTGATGCCTTGCAAAAACCAGCATAGGGCAGCTATGGAGGAAGAACTTCTTTAAGAGTTGTAGAGCATTGGAATAGACTCCCCAGAGAGGTTGTGGAGTCCCCTTCTCCAGAGACTTTCAAGACCTGTCTGGATGCATTTGTGTGATCTGCTCTAGTTCTGTCCTGTTCTGGCAGGGGGGTTGGACTCAATGATCCTGGGAGGTCCCTTCCAACCCCTAAAGTTCTGCAGTTCTGTGATTATTATACTTCACTGGTGCTTCCTCCAGAGTATTAAACCAGTAACATGATATAGAACCTCAACTGCCCTCAGCCAGCAAGGGGGACCGCTCTAAGGAGGCCACAACTGTAGGTTTCTGCCCATCAGTCCATTTCTCCTCTGGCTCCCCAACAGCCTATTTTGTTCCACAACTCTGACACAGAATCCATCTTTTATTACATGTGGGAGAATTCAAAGCTATTTTCTATTCTATCTAGTGTAATATCTTCAAACAGAAATCATCTCAAGAATAGAACACGGCTTTGTGAAATAATACTGAGACTTCCAGAAATTTTAATTCCCACTTTAGCCATTTCTGTAGACACTGCAAACACCATGATAACTTTGTCGACTCTTCTGTGCTGATGTTTCTCTTTTCTTTAGGAAAAATTCACAATTTTATTGACTTTAGCAAGAGGGTTATCAAGTCAGACTGTCCTGCACAGAAATCTTTTAAAATGTTGCTCTGTAATCAAGCAGTATCAAACAAGAGTACAGATTTGACCTGTTTAAGCTTGTCAGAGAATCTTTTTGATAATAATCATCTCCCAAGAGGCCAAAAAGACTTAAATGTCTCTAAAACATGTTTAAAAGTTACAATGATGCTACATCATTTGATATGACATATGGTAGGCCACGGATATACGGATCACATTTTCTGTACTATCTCTCCATACAATCCTAATATGCTACCTCCCCACTTAAAAATTACACACGACACTTTTGAAGGATGAACCGAAAAGTACTATCAAACAAATTTACACAAATAATATCACAATCCAATTTTTGTGCCTCATTTTCTTGAACAGTAGTATTTATTTTATCTTTAAAATATTCATAGCATTTGTACTTGATGGACATTTCACTTTCTTTGTTATTCCTATGCTTCAATTTATTTCTATTTTATTTCCTTTTCACATGTCCTTCCTGTAGTATGATACATCTACAATCCTTCAAGAAGTCATAATATCCAACATATTTTCATAGTACAAAGAAAAAGGATCTCTATTCCCTGAAAATTACAGCCTTATTTTTTCATAAAATCATTTCCTTTCACACTGAGCTCACACAGACAGCCAGTACGAATCATTTTCTCAGTAGACAATCTGAACTGACAGTAAACATGTTCATCCCACTGTGATTCCTGATACACAAGGAATGAAGATGGGCTGTTGGAAACTACTGCTACCTCCACATGCAAGGTTTAAATATTGTCCTTCTCACCCTTAAGTTAGGAGTAAAACACTAGTTATACTCTAATATAATGCACAATTCTCTGGCCTCATACCATTGCTGCTCTGAACAGGTATGGTGGATCAGCAAAATGATAGGAGATTAACACTAAACTGTGCAACTTCCACAGAAAGCTTTGAGCTAATTACCAGTATCAATATTTATCCCAGTCTTCAAGGAATCAAAAAATAAAGGAATATGCAAAGAGAACAGACTTAGGTTTTTTTTTTTGTTGTTTGTGGGTTTGGTTGGTTTTTTGTTGTTGTTGTTTTTGGGTTTTGTTGTTGTTGTTTTTGTTGTTCCATTTGTCCTTTTTTGCACCCGTTTCTTAAATTGTTGAATGTTTGGCACAAACCACCTTCCTTAGTGGGGACTGCTATAGCACTAGGCTGAAGTTCCAAAACAGCAAAACACAGGGTAACTGCAGAAATCAAGAAAATAGCTTGCTATGTCTGCTCAAACAAACAAACAAAACCTGTCATCTCCACTGTGTTCAGCAGTAAATGCATGCTTTGGTTTACCTCCAGGGAAGACGGCCATCCCCAAAGGAATACTTTTAATAGAAAATAATTGCTGTAAAACCAAAGCACAGTTCAACAGGCAGATAAAGTAAAATCAAAGCAACACTGTAAAGGACCAGTTGTATACCACATCTATCCTAGATTCAGAATATAAAATAACATTTGTAGCTTTAAAGAACCATTCAGGTAAAAGAACTATTGCTATTAATTACTTCTACTCTGAAGCTGTCTTCTTCACAATTTCATATTAAGTACCTTCTAAACATTTATTTTCTGCATAGCTCAGGAGAGCTTACGTGGCAAACCTTCAAAAAACTGTCAAAAACCATTGTTAAATACCCAACACTGAGATCAATCAGGTTTTCTATCACTTTAACAAACAGAAAGGCTATTTCACAGTGTTTGGATGTACAAAAAAAAAAAATCCCAAACGTGTAATTGCAGATATTGTTAGGAAAAAAAAAAAAAAAAAGGGCAAATCACTGCTGGAAATAGTAATTTACACCACTAAAAAAGAGATCAGTAACTCACACTGATCAGAACAGACACAGAATTTGGAATTCTGTATTTGGAAAATGTCAGAAATTGCAGAAGAAACACAGCAACACTAAAATTAGATTAGCTAAACTGACATTCAAGCAAACACTTGGAGACTTCGCCATGTTCAGAACACAAATCACGTATAAGTTGATTATAGTACATTATTACATGCTGAAGCCAGCTGATACTATGAATTCCAACTCTAAGCACAAGGAGCACTTGATGTCACTCTTTAATCCCGTTGTTCTATCATTGTTCATCTTGCATCAATATATTTTCCATTTTGGAATCATGGTTTAATATAGCAGTTAACAGCCTCATCTCTTCAACATGGGCATACTAGAACAGACTACTGAACAGCAGCTTGTTCTGCATAATACTTAACTTGGTTGACTTGTGGGTCAAACAGCTGTGCTGCTCAGCAACGACCATTCCAAAGGAAATCACATCTTACTCCTCCTGACAGCGATTAGATTTTCTTACCTCAGTTTCATCTCTGACAATCCCTAAACTCCTGACTGACCTGTTGGTAATCTTAGGTAGCAAAATAACCAAACAAAACCAGCTCTGTTTAAGGTTATTTCTGCCATTTGCGATTCATTAGCTGTGACAAATCTTTTGCGCATGACTTTTTTGTTTATCATAGCAATAACTATTAAAACATAAACATCTTAGCAGAAAACTAATGGGAGAAGACAGAAAAAAACCTGGTAGTGCTCCAATACAAGTTACAGTTGAAACAAGACCAAGTGCAAGGTCCTGCACGTGGGTCAGGGCAATCCTGAGCACAAATGTAGGTCAGGCTTTTAGTGGATTGAGAGTAGCCCTGACAAGAAAGACCTGGGGTTGCTGGGCAGTGAAAAGTTGGACATGAGCTGGCAATATGCGCCAATTACATCCTGGGCCGTGTCCCCAGCAGCATGGGCAGCAGGTTGAGGGAGGAGATACTGCCAGTCTGCTTCATACTGGTGAGACACTGTCCCCTGCAGTGCTAGGTCCAGCTCTGGGGCCCCAGAGTAGAAAAGACACAGAACTGAGCAGGTCTAGAGGAGGGTCACGAAGATGATCAGAAGCATGGAACCCCTCTGCTTTGAGGCCAGGCTGAGAGTCGGGGGTTGTTCAGCCTGGAAAGAAGGCAGCTCAAGGGAAATCTTACTGCAGCCTTTCAGTATCTGAAGGGGGCCTATAGTAAAGATGGCAACAGACTTTTTAGCAGAGCCTATTGCAACAGAACAAGGGGTGATGGTTTTTAAACTAAAAAAAAGTGGAGATTTAGACTAGATGGAAGGAAGAAATATTTTACCCTGAGGGTGGTGAGACACTGGAGCAGGTTGCCCAGAAAGGCTGTGGGTGCCCTATCCCTGGATATGTTCAAGGGCAGGTTGGACAGGGCTCTGATCAACTACTCTAGTGGAAGGTGTCCGTGCCACAGGAGGGGGTATGGAACTAGATGATCTTTAAGGTCCCTTCCAACACAAAACATTCTATGAAATCACCATGGTTTTAATCATGAATGTTGTGTACACACTCCTCACCTTCAGTAGAGCACATAGCCAGAACTATAGGACTTCTCACTAGGGAATCAACTTTGCTCAAGGATGTCTCATATGTCTCATTACAGATGATACCAGTAACTCTGTACTTAGTCTTGTTTGCTCTCTAATGCCACATCAGAAACAACCAACAACCAAACTGAAATCCAGACACCATAAAGGCTTTCATGTATTCCATAAATCCACCGTGTATATATCAAGCTACTTCCAGCTGTGCAGATACAGGGCTGCTTTTTGCAGGAAGCAAACCTTGTTACACTACCACCATATTTCAAGTGTAGATGCGCAACAAACTTGACAAAACCAGCAGTCTTGGAACAGTCATTGCTGTCTTCATTTATACTGCCTTGTCCACACTGCATGCCTGGTATGGTGGGAGATTTCTCAAGCTTTCAAACTGTTTCAAAGAAAGTTGAAACACTTAAGAAGCTTGCTCATCTGACAACCTGTATTGCCTGTACAGAGTCCCACTGCAAAAAAAACCAAAACAAAACAAAACAAAAACACAACAACAAAAAACAACCCCACACCACACACCCCAAAGGAACTTTGAAACATGTCTCTTTCCAAGTAATTTTAGCATGCCATTTAAAAGAACACCCAAATTTCAACTAACCACATCACTAAAGCTAAAAAAATCTGAGTTATCAGCCCAACTAAACCGAACATGTTCAATTTCACTTACACTCATGACTTTATTAAAAAAAAATCAACTCTAAAAAAGATGTAGAGGACTTCAGTCCTCTAAAGGCAAATTAATGCCTCCAGAAAGCAAAGGAAGCAAGAAGTTCCTTACAAGAAAGAGCTCTGCAAGGAAATTAAACATTGTGTAAACACGGCCACAGATCAGTGGGGAGTTAGACTCGACTTACAGACAGTGCAGAGGGGGTGGAAATCACACTATTTCCAGCTCATGCAGATCTCAGAAAGGAGTCTCCTCCTGATTCCTGAGAAGAGAGAATCAAGACACAGTACACTGCAGCAGGAACCATTCTGCTGCTTTTTTCCATCCCTGTGCACATAGACACAGAGTCCACACCTCCTGCAACAATACAAGCTGAAAGCCACTGGAACTGGGGATCACCACTTGCAGCTGTTAAGAACTGAATGCAGGCACAGAGATCTCTAAAACCTGTTCCAATACATCAACAATGCACTGTACCAGCGCAGTTAAAAACAACACCTTTGCTTCTTACTATTTTACTATAATTCACTATGCATACAGTCTAATGAGGACCAGGATTTTACTGTAACACTCTGAAATCATGTTGACAATGTGATTCTTATTTGGCAGGATGATACTAAGCAGAATACATGTTTCACAGTATCATTTCTGGAAACTGTATTCTGTAGAACTCTTCTTTCTTACTTGCTTTTACATTATCTAATAGAATGAGAACCCCAACCTGATTTGGTTTTGCAAGCACCAGTACCATATGAATACTTTTAAAAAAACCCAAACAAACAAAAAACCAAACAAGTAAGCAACAAATGTGAATGTATCAAGGGAAAAAAAAAAAAAAAAAAAAACACAAAACAAACAAACACACCACACAACACCAAAACACCTTTTTATAAGCTTATCCACAGTCTAACATTCTGTTTAAACCAATACCAAAGAACTCTGTCAGCTATTTCCCAAATTGCTATGGGAGGTGGTTTTTTTTCCCAGGGGTGAACTCAGACTTTCAGAAACTGTTACTAAACAATAACCAGCACCAAAGCTGGGAGCTTGCAAAAATGGCACTAAATGTTGAGTAACCATCAAAGTTTGGTATCAGAGTGTTTTCACGGGATATTTTAGAAGCTTAAATATGGGCTTATGCAGGTTAAAAGTGGAAAGTTATTCCTGAAAAAATGAAATTTTTATATTTTACTATGTGTTTGTTCTCTCAGCACTGCTTTTATTGCTATTACAGCTATAGAATTCTCAGAGCAAAATGTAGTTTCTTTGTTACTGAACTACAGGTGTTTTCTGCTTAGAGCTTTGGCAGCAAAATTTAAAGTATATTAACTTCAATTGCTAGCAGTTTACAGTATTACATCAACTATACATCTCAGATTCTGTAATAGGAAAAACAAAATATTGATTTTCACTTTTATCAATTTACTTGCTTTCTTTTAAAAAAACAGTAGTGTTTTTTCCTGACACTGTTTACCTTCTAAAGCTTACATTTTTAAAGCTACATATAGCCCAAGCAAAATACAAGAGAAGAAATACTGGTTAACCACAAATCAGAGATTTAAATTACATCTGAAGATTACTAAAGCTCCCAACTTATAGCATCACTCCTAATGTGTCTCTTGCATGTAATTTTGTATACCAGAGTAAAGAAATCCTGAGGGGGAGCGTTTGGATGCTCATACTACCTCAAGTCACAGGAAAAAAACAACAAAACAAAACAAAAACAAAAACAACAAAAAAACCAACCAAACAAAAAAAAAAAAAAAAAAGAAAAAAAAACACACAAAAAAACCCACAAAAAAACCCACAAAAAAACAACAACAAACAAAACACCACACCACCCACAACACACCACAACAACACACCACAGACACACCCACCCACAAACGAACAACTATTACCAAAAGGATTGGAAATAGGTTGGTTTGATAATGAGTTGTATATTTTACAATTACGTCAACTTCTCACCTTATTTCAGGATCTGAAGTTAATTTCATGATGAGAAACAGTTCATAGCAAAGGATGAAACTCAAATATGACTTTTTTAAAAAGCATTTTAGCTATGCTACTGACATTCAACTGTCCTGAGCAAACTGGGAGCACATAATCAGTGAAAAACTGTTATATAGTTATCGTTATCTTAGTGATGCTGCTTTGCCTTTTAGATTAAAGCCATATTTTTGAGAAACATTAGTGGAGAAAAATCTATTTCCAGTAACTTTTCAGCCAAGTGAATTATCTTACCATGAGGTCTTTGTCAAAAAACTTGTCCTTCCAAGATTAGACAGAACATATGTAAATTATTGCAGGATCAGGACATAAATCAATTTACAATGTCACATAACTTCTTTAGTCACCATACTGTACTTGCTGACTTTGTTATTCAATCCTTCTTTTTAAGCATTACAAAATCAGAAATTTTTATTTGAGGGCTTTTAAAATGCTGAAAGAATTACACTTTAAATATTAGATGATGGAGGGAGGGTAAGACTGGAGCTTCTTTCCTAATAAAATTAAGGAAGAAAGTGCTATAAAGCTAAACAATTAAAGAGAGTTAAAAGCAAATAAATTCATTGTAATTCATCATTATTACAAAACTAGCTGGGGACTTTCCAGAGCAGATTTAACATGAAACAAGATGCTGTGCACTTCTTAGACATTTTGTACAAATTTGGTCTGATTTTTATGTAGATTGAACACTAGCTAAAGAATTATTACAAAGGTAAGGTATGAACATAGAATCTCATAGGTTCTGATATTGAGCTTTACGTAGGTATCTACAGTAAGACTTTGGAACAAACATCCACAAGAACAATGGTATTGCAGATTAACAGACAGGCAGACTCTTCCCTGGGTTAGAAACTGGCTGGATGGCTGGGCCCAGAAAGTGGGGGTAGATGGAGTTAGGTCCAGTTGGCGACCAGTCACAAGCGGTGTCCCTTAGGGCTCAGTTTTGGGACCAGTCTTGTTTAATTTCTTTATCAATGACCTGGATGAGGGGATCGAATGGGCCCTCAGTA
>JANHGN010016515.1:141486-184152 GCA_024605025.1 Megaceryle maxima
AAAAAATTTTTCACAGAAAGAGTAGTCAGACACTGGAATAGGCTGCCCAGGGAGGTGGTTGAGTCACCATCCCTGGATGTGTTTAAGGGTTGCCTGGATGTGGTATTGGAAGATATGGTGTAGGGGAGAACTTTGTAGAGTAGGGCTGATGGTTGGACTCAATGATCCAAAGGGTCTTTTCCAACCTGAATGATTTTGCGATTCTGGGAAATCAGATTTTCAACCATTGCCTTCCCTTCTGCTGAAAACTTCCTACCTTCCCTGAAGTTAAACTCATCAGCCCCAAGTTACATAGACTTACCTTCTACTTGTATCTTCACTTACACAAACAAGCCTGAGGAAGATACACAGTATTCTGGATTCTTTGTAAAAATCTAACTTCCATTATCTTCTGCCTTAGCCGGTCATTTTCTTGCTTTGACAAATTACAAATACTTTGGTGAGGAAGAGTTCTTTTTTCTTCCAGTAACAAAAATTCTTGTCCCCGGTCTCAATTCTTTTCTAGGCTCCTTCTGGGACTTCAGTTAGCCCACTCAGATTAGTGCCTGCAGCAAGTCTTACTCTGATAGAATGCATCCCTGATTCTGGATTTGCAAATCTAATCCTGTCTAATAAACTGTATTACCTGTTATTATAAATAATCTAGTGAGGATTCAGAGGTCCCACTGCAATATATATACATATATTCTATATATATACAGAAAACAGTCCGTGCCCCACCATTGTCACAAGATTACAACACCAGAGCAGACCCACCAATGAGTTCACAAATCTCACTGAAGACAGAGATTAAGCACCACTTTGTCTCTGAGGGTCTGCATTACACCTTCTGAATGCAATTAGATTATTTCTTTCCCCTACTGAGGCACACAGTTGGCACTTAACCTACTTGATTACTAATTTAACAGGGCAACATTGAACAATATAGTCAGGCAAATCTATGCAGAATTTGAGCAGTCAGTAGTACATCTGACTAGGCAGCAAGCAAGTTCACCTGCCCAAATTGCAAGCCATGTTATCTGTTACTGTTATTTGGTACTTGTGGTGTTGGGAGTAGGGGTTACTGTTACCAAAGGATAAGCAAAACCTTTATAATACTAACACAAACAAGGTCTACCCAAAAGGAAACAACCTGACAGGTCAAACTGTACTGTCCTCAGAGCTGGAAACAAGGGTAGCACTACTGTCAATCTCCAAAAGACCAGGGAAGTCATAACAAACATGAGTCATTTGTTCATTGTCATTGTTCATTTTGAGTTCACTGTAAAATCTCACTTCATAATAAAGGCAGAAAAGCAAGTAGTTTTAAAGTTTAGTTTACAGCTATTAAAAAACCCACAAAAAAACAAACCACAAAAAAAAAAAACCACCACACAAAAAAAACCACAACCCACACAACAAAACACACCACCACCACAAACCCCCCACCACCACCACAAAAAAGCCAAGCAAGTAAAAGTATCTATTTCTCTCTACTAACAACAGAAAATGAATGCCACTAATTCAAACACCAGTCTTTTAAGTGAAGTAGGATGGATCCCACACAAAGGCAGCTGCAGAAATTACTACTGTGGCTTGGATCTAGACCAGACTGTATTCTTTAGACATTTCTCCACTAACCAATACAGATATAACTTTAAACACCTATGCACATTTTAATAGCGTTTATCCCAGGCCTATTTTTCTCTCCCTCTGCATTTAACTCACTGACATTAATAATTGCTGCATGGGTGTGTATGCACAGAACTGACTCCAGGCATTTTCACACAGCTTGATTTTTTTTTTTAATGTAATTAGAAAAGCACATTAAAATGCTAAATCTGTGTGGTTTTGGAGAAATTGTTCATGGTAGCTAATTAAAACAAGAAATCTACATTTCAAAAACGAGTATCCAGGCACTGCAATAATCAAAATATTTGCAGAAATCATAATAGAAAGGATGACAAGATTATAAATGGTTTCCTGGCAAGTGTTCATGTCTAACTTGGTTTGTTTGGGTTGGTTTTGTTTTGGTTTTTTAGCTTGGTTGTTTTTTGAACCTGTGTTTTGAATACACTTCAGTTTGTTAACCAAACAAAAAAGTATCTACAGCTGAATGAACCACAACTGTATACATCTTTTCAAGAGGACTGGGAAAATCTGAAAGCTGCAATTTTAAAGTTATTCATTTTTTTTCTTTGTAAGAAACAGGCTGTAAACAGTGCACAATATTATCCCAGTCAAATAATTTCTTTCCTTTATCAAATCTCTATTTCTTAGTTTATTAACTCAGGGCCTATTTCTGCTAACTGTTGCAAGTCTACAAAACTTTAATTTCTCAAAACACAGTAAAGGCCACTCACTTAAGACAAGTTGTGTTCTACACTGTCTAAAATTGTTTGCCTTAATGTTACAGAAGTTATCTGGCACATGAGATGAAATCAAAGCTTTTACACAGAGCCTCTTTGAAATGAAGAATTAAACTTTAGGATTAGAAGAATCAGAGAATGGAAACAAAGTGAAAGGAAAAAGTCTCTGTAGAGCTGAAAAAAGGAAAAATAAACCTTGTGGTTTGCTAGACTTGACGTTGCTAAAACACCCCTTTCCAGATACGCGTCTGTTTTGATTGAAGACTAATTTTATTCTTTTTGAGAGAATTCATTTTGTTCAGTCCCCTTTGGGACTCGACAGCCAAATGCCATCCTGGACTTGGCCCAGAAGTTCAGCTCTTTAAACAGGACATCCTGAAATGTTCTGCAATTTCTAACCAATTCAAGTCTTGAAAGACAGCGATCGAGGTAGGAGAGAAAAATCATACTGTACCCATATTTCTAGATTCCAGTCTTAGTTATAAATTGATTCTAAATATAGCGTTGTAAAGTCTGGTGTTAAAAATTCTCATTTCCTTATCAACTTGTTTTATAACTTTCCATCAAACTTCCTCTAAAACTTTCAGCTCTTCAAACACTATTTTTATTTCATTGAAGCTGTAGTCGTTTTGCATTTTGGTTTTTGTTTTGTTTTTCCACAGAAGCCATACATACCCTAAAGTCCATCATTTCATAGGCACATACACAATCTCACCTTAAATCAGTTCATTATCATCAGAGATCATCTTGGCAAAAGGCAGCAGACCCTCCTTTTGTTATTCCCAGAAAAAAAGTACGTGGAGTTTGGATGAAATTTGTCTTGATACTTGATGTCAGAGTAGTTTAGTGGTTCACAGTCACACTTTTCCAGAAGAAGCAAAAGGAATAAGCCCTCTTTCCTTACAGCCTCTGTACTACATCGCACCAGTAACTAGGGTACGACCACAAGTGCCAATTTCCATATAACCCACCTGAAAGGGCCATCGCTCCTACTGTCATAAAAAGTACCATTGCATCACACCAAATAGTTTCAGACCACACACTTACCACCATATTTTTCCTCCATTAAGAATGGGTTAAAAGATTCGCTAGGACTTCTTTAGAGGAAAAATTATCCTGCAAGAGAAGATGACACAGTAACCCCATTTGTACTCTGACTGGAATGTCAAAACAACCCTAAAGGAGATTGGTACAGCTCTTCAAAGCCTATGCAGCCTGCCTACTGAAAAGCACATTAAGATGAACAGAGATGCCAAACAAATCTGTGTTGAAAAAAAGACCTGGAGCAAACCAAGTCTGAAGAAGCCACAGTCAAAGCTGATGAAGTAAATTCAATATATAAGACATGCATGAGTTCGTCACCACTCTTCCTGAAATTTTTTCATGTGAAAAAACAAGAGCAACACTAAACACACAGACATTTCCTATATAGTTGTTTTAGTGGACAAGATCATTCTACAAAGATGTTTTGAACAGAAAATGCTCAGCAGAAACAGGCCAAGCAAACTTTGAAATTCTGAAACACTACTGACATTTCAATAGGCTGGAGAAATAATTTCTTTTGGTTTTGATAGAAAAAAAATAAAATGCCGAGCCATGTCCTCACCTGGAGCTTTCAATTATAAACAGAAAAAATAATTCCAAAAACTGTGAAGTTGAGAAAATTCTGAACAGCTTAAAAGCCGAAAGGGAAAGGTGGAGGTGAACTTCCAACAGAGGATTAACTCTAACCCCTATTCAAATACAGAAGTTATCATTGCTCTAGAAGTCCAGTCAAACAAGTATACTATGAAGAACAGAGTCTCACACTCTAAGAACATGAAACGGATTATTAGGGCTGAACTTAGTACCATTGCAATTAAGAAACTGGCAGAATTGGCCAAGAACCTTGTTGATAACTATAAATAAATCTTTTAATGTAGGTTTTTGCCCTGTACAGCACAAAACCCCCCTGTTTTACATAATGAAATCTTGTGTTAATACAGTACAAGTAAATTCTATTAATAGGTGCTTAACAGTTTTCACACAGATTTAAAAGACCCAGTAGAAAAGGTATGTTAACCTGAAGTCCACAGCTTCAGCTCTCAAAGGTTACATTAGATCACATAGCCCTATGCTTTCCCTTTGACTGTACTCTGTAAAGAATACTGACAAATTCCTATTCTGTGGGAAGATTTGATGTAAAACTAATGTTACCAAAACACTGAGATATAAATCCCCAGAGTAATGCCTTTTAGAAAGCAGGCTCCGGTAGTAACCTTAACCGTAATATTCCTACACGAAAGACAACCCAATAACATTTTTCATCACATAACTCTCTGACAACAGGCAGCACAACCATGTTATTATTCAAAATATTATGCCCAACCAAGCATTATTATTCAGATCTGCTTAAAACATAGTGCAGATGTACTTCATCAAGAGTTCTCATCAGAATAATCTGGGACTTCAAGGGAAAGAGGATACAAAGCAAATTGGGTGCAGAGATCTCAGCCCTGCCACCCCCAGGAACTCGTGGCAGGATGATAGTCAGAGTGCCAAACTCCTCTCACACACAGCTCTGCATGTGAAAGAAAATAGATGCATACACTTTTCAGAAAGCAGGATCGCTATGTTGTCATACTCAGACTGGGATAAATGCTTTGATAATACAGTACATGTAATTATCTCAGCCTTAGAAGACACGCTTAACAGCTGCTTCTGTACGTGGCTACTTTTCACTTCAATGGATTTTGGCCTCTCCTCAGATTTTGAAGTGAAATTACAAGGCAAGTTACAATGGGGAAAGAACAAAGCTAATTAAAAAAAAAAAAAAAATCACCCTGTACACTTGCAACCTCTATCATTTCCTGCACAATGGTTTAATGTCCGGACTGCATCCAAACACTTCTATTGCCGCTCACATTTGCGTGTTCACTCCTAAATAAAATCCTACAATAATGAAAACAGCTATTTTCCATCATTATTGTCTAGTTTCATCACCATCATTCTTAGTGCCAGTTTGGGGCAAAAGAGGTACACTCTTCTCAAGTGCACTGCTCTCATGCCTGATAAAATTAAATTTGGTCTTCATTAAAATTATATGGGTGTACAAGAGGTCAAGACGTGGTGAGCTCTCATTGCTTCCTGAAAGAAAGCTAATTTTCCAGTTATTGTCCAAAATAAATTATACATTAGTATAATCAAAGTTAATTGAAGAACACTGCATGATTTGACTGTGTTAAAATCCTCACAAATGCCAACATTAAATATACTGCTCAGGGTTTTGAGGGGGAAAAAAGTGTCATCTTTTACCTTGCAAAGAGCTATTAATGTAAGCTGGAGTTCTGCAAAGCTAAATTAATAATACTCAGAGCAACTTCTGTGGTTACACAGAGGTAGCATATAAATGAAACCCCCTCCTTTGAACACAGAGTTTTCAAACCTTTTGACTTAATATTCTGCATTTCAGATGAAGTACTGGTCATACACAAGTCACCAGGATTTGTATTATTAAGAGTTCCAGGGCATCACATGGGGGGCACAGAAAAACAAGTACCTATTTATGCATAAGCCACCACACTCCCTGATGGATATATACAAGCTTGCAACTTCTGGTACAACTACAGCAGTTCATTAGCAAGCAAGTCAAGCAAAATATTAAACTGGGATTTTTCAACTGCAAACTTAACAAATCACTCAGAAATTTGTTCCTTAGTTACCCTCTCTTCAAGTATTTTGCATCCTAACAATGCATTAAATTCAGCCTGAATTTTTAGCAGTTTGATCTCCTTAGATCTTGTCTGTCAGACTAAATCCATTTCTCCTCTCCCTGAAATCACTTACATACCTATTACTTACAGGTTATGACCTCAGAGAAAACAAGGAAGCCCTTTAAAATTACCTTCCAGAAAGTCAACAGGTTGGCGTTATCTTTGTTTTGCCATTAATTTTCTCACCATTTATATGTTCATCCAAATACCACCAAAAGACAAGCACAGAGGACTGCACCACTGCCTATCAACGGCAAGCATGCCGAGACTAAACTAAACCACATCAAATCACACTTCATTTTCATAGTACCAGAGTGTGGTTTGGGTTGGAAGGGACTTTAAAGACCATCTAGTTCCAATCTCCCTGCCACGGCAGGGACACTTCCCAGTAGACCAGGTTGCTGAAGGCCCCATCCAACCTGGTCTTGAACACATTGGATGTGTTCTTGAACACACTGGATGGAGCATCCACAGCTCCTGTTCCAGTGTCTCACCACTCTCAGAGTGAAGAATTTCCTTCTTATTTCCCATCTAAATCTACCCTCTTACAGTTTTCAAACCATTACCTCTTGTCCTGTCACTACAGGCTTTGTAAGCAGTCTGTCCCCAGTCTTCTCATATGCCCCCTTCAAATACTGGTAGGCCACAATGAGGTCTCCCTGGAGCCTTCTCTTCTCCAGGCTGAGCATCCCAACTATCTCAGCCTGTCCTCACAACAGAGGGGTTCCAGCCCTCAGATCATCTTCACAGACCTCCTCTGGCCCTGCTCCAACAGATCCATGTCTTTCTTGTGTTGGAGGCTCCAGAGCTGGATGCAGTACTCCAGGTGGGGTCTCACCAGAGCAGAGCTGCAGAATCACCTCCCTCAACCTGCTGCCCACATTGCTTTTGCTTTAGCCCAGAATATGGTCGGGGCTTTCTCTGCTTCACTTGCACATTGCTGGCTCATATTGACCTTTCCATCAACCACCACACTCAAGTCTTTCTCCTCAGGACTGCCGCACAGCCTGTACCTGTGCTTGGGATTGCTTCGACCCAGAAGCAGGACCTTGCACTTGTCCTTGTTGAATTTGATGAGGTTGGCATGGGCCCATCTCTCGAGCCTGTCCAGGTCCCTCTGGATGGATAACTTCCCTCCAGCATGTCAAATGCACCACACAGCTTGGTGTTGTCTGTAAACTTGCTGTGGGTGTGCTCGACCCCACTTTCCACATCACCAACAAAGATGTTAAACAGCACTAGCCCCAGTACCAATCCCTGAGAAACAACACTCATCACTGGTCTCCACTTGGACATCAAGCCATTGCTAGCAACTCTGAGTACAACCATCCAGCGAATACCTTACCTATGAAGTGGTCCATCCATCTAATTCATGTCTTTCCAGTTGAGAGACCAGGATGTTGTGCAGACCACCATCAAAAGCTTTGCACAAGTTCAGCTAGATGATGTCAGCTACTCTTCTCTTGACCACTGATGCTGCTACTCCATCATAAAAGGCCACCAGATTTGTCAGGCGTGATTTGCCCCAGCGTAGCAGTGTTGGTTGCCACCATGTTCCATGTGCCATAGCAGAGTCTGCAGAAGGATCTGCTCCATGATTTTTGCCCAGCACAATGATGAGACTGAACAGCCTGTAGTTGTCCAGGTCTTCTTTTTTCCCCTTTTTGAAAATGGGAGAGACCTTTCCCCTTTTCCATTTTTCCACACTAGGGCTGCTCCCAGAGCCGGGCGGGAAACGCTGCCTGAGGGTGCGCGTGCCCAATGGCCGCCGCGCGCCCCCTTTAGGCGGAGGGAGGGGGTGAGGGCGGGAGGCGCGCGCCCAGCGGCCGCCTCCGCCGCCCTCTTCGGCCCTGCCAGAGCGGCACAAAACCTCTGGGGAGCCCGAGGGCCGCGGGTGGGCCGGGCCCGGTCTGTTCCCGACGCACCTCCCCCGTGATGCAGGGGAGAGTTAGGCATACTGGGATTTAAAAGGCGACTGATGGTTCTGCCCTCCACAGACGACTGGGTGTTTGCTGACCCACAGCGAGCCGCAGGTGGGGACAGGCCCCAGTGGAGTGGGGAGGCAGCTCCCTGTGCTGAAACATAAAAATACCACTTTCTAAAACACTATACCAGAAGATAAAAAGGGAAAAAAAACCGCTGCTTCCTTTATGAATACCAAAGTAAAGAAACCTTCTTTTGGAGTAATATCTCTGAAGAGTTTGTTCTAGAATAATCCTTTTTATAATAAATATGTCATATATAAAACATTGCTTTTGCTTAAGAGCCAATGCTTCAAGCCTCTTATCACTTGCAGTTACCTCCAGCAGCATAATTAATGCTTAATCACAGCTGTGGTTTTCACAGACAGTGACGCCTAGCGTGCTTTTGCTGAGATAAAAATGACTTATTCTTACGTTACACATGAAGATCTGCTCTTCCAAATTATTAGGAATTTAAGTAACTACATTGAATTTGCAAAACTGAGCTTTCATTTGTATCGATTCTTCTTCATCCAAAAGGAATTAAAACAAGGAAGCAAGCCTGTAAAGTCCGTTTTCCGCGACACAGGAAATAAATAATTAAAAGAAAATCAAATATTCCATACAGCACTGGTTGTCATTTTCAGCTCTATTACTCAGTACAGAAAATGTATTGATTAGCTGCCTGTTACAAACATATTCACGTTAATAACAAGATTAGCTGATTTTTCTAACTTGCTAAGAAAAGACACCCTTTGCTTACACTGCAGTTTAAGAATTACTGACACACACCTCCTGTCACTCCAGGAAGCAAAGTACTTTCTGAACCAAGTAGTATCACACAAAAAAACCAAAACAAAACAAAAATAAAAATGGAGGTGGGGGAGAAAAAGGTTCTGTAGCATCTGCAGCATCACAGGGCACACAGTGTGGTGTCAATGGAAAACTAACACTGCTTGGTGAGCAGAGGGAAAGTGCTGGTCAGGGCAAAGATTTCCCTTCCTCTGCAGGCTCACTCACAAGCTTCTCATTTAGAGGCCAGCCACTGAAATATTACAAGGATACGTGAGGAAAACCTTCAGTCATGTGGCGCTGAATTGTATACTGGCATCACAGCCTACGCACCAAGTCATGTTGGCTTCTCACAGCAAAATAACACCATCCAAGAGCAAACGCAGCAATTCAAGGAGCTCTTTTTTTGATACCTAAGGCTGTGGTTTTTAAAAAGTTACTTTTTTTAAAAACACATCAAGCCACACACACACAAAAAAATCCTCATACATCATGAAATCAGAATAATTCATCCATAATACCAGAAAATAGACAGGTTATCCTGAACACAGATGGGACTTTTCCAGCCTGCTGCCTTTTAAGTACAATTCAATGATAGTGAACAAGTACCCAGACCCGGCTGGGGCTTTTCTTAATGCCCTTCTCTCACTATCTGAAACACAGAAAAATCAAATAAATGAACAACGTTGCTCCACACCACTCATTCCATTTAACTTCATCTTGTTGTCACATAGCATTTCACAGATTTTTAAAAAGTCAGCAAATTCACATCTTTGCAGACAGGATTGTGGGTTTTTTTGTAGGTTTATAGTTGAGTTTTAAAAGGCAGAACTTCTCCTACAGCTAATAAGTCAATTTTGATTTGGTGCAATGCAAATTCTTACAAATACACTTATTCTTTCAAAAGCATTTTGGTAATTCTGTTAATAAGACCGTGTGCATTAATTCCGGTATTTATTCTTTATAACCAATGCTCTAATTTATGCTGGTCTTGCCTCTGAAACATTCAAGACATTTTTCTTGTACCATAAAAACTTATTTTATTAGGAAGAGTACTTACATTTATGAGAGCAACTATCAGGTCTAATTTTCTTCTCAATTTTGTTTTGTTTCAAGTTATTGCTGAAAACTAACAAAGTACTTGGCCTTTCACCAGCCTGTCAGGTCTTCAAGTTTTACAATATATTTCAGAGACAGTGTTCAGCAGTACAAAAGCTAAACAATTTCATTTATTAGTGTTCATATATTCCTATTTCTAGTCTCAATAAATCTGTGTACTTGCAAGTCTCCCAAGTATTTTCACATTTTTATGGTTCCCTCTGTTTTTCCAACATTCTTTGTTTTCTTGTAATCCAAAGTTTAAAAGATACATATCTGACATTATCACCTATTATCTCAGCTGTTTGGAAAGAATATTAATAATACCTCTCTCCTGAGCTATTACATTGATGTCCTGCATCCATACTCCTGTTTCCCCTGAGCAGTGTGACAGTATAAAATGACAGAATAAAGTTTCCTACATAAAGTTTCTGACTAATGTTAATCAACAAAGAAGGTGATGTGGGATGTAAAATACAAACGAACATAGAGTGGTTTGTGTTGGAAGGGTCTTTAAAGATCTTCTCGTTCCAATCCCCCTGCCATGGGCGGGGACACCTCCCACTAGTCCAGGTCGTTCAAAGCCCCATCCAACCTGGCTTTGAACACTTCCAGGGATTGGCAACCTGTTCCACATAGCATTATTTAAAAAAAAAAAAAAAAAAAAAAAAAAAGACCACCACAACACTGAAATATAAAGAAGTTCATATTTTGCTGTAGAGACATACTGAGAAAAAAAAGCAGAAAAAAGTTTGCTATGGATACAAAGTAGATATTACTTCCTCCTTCCTGCTATCTTCCATTTTCTCAGCTACCAGAGACACTGGGACAGTGAAGACAAAGGAAAAATGTCATATTCAACACAAAGATATCATTATACCATTAAAGTTCTAAGCACTATATTTGCTGCAAAGTATTGTGTGCATTTGCTTGAAGAATGCTGCATGTTTAGTAGGGCATGAGTTCTCAGAAAATGCTCTTAGCATCTTCCAGATTTCCAGCAGCACATGAACACAGACTATCTGGTCACAAGAAAGCTTCCATTATTTTTTCTCCCCGCTTTCCAAGCATCACACAGAACCTCCAGGTTCACTTGCCTTTTTGCAGATTAATCAACAGTTTTATGTGATATTTTATTTCCATTTCGCCTTGGTTGCTACCTCACTGGTAACCCTGATATGCAAAGGCATTGCATATCCCTTGCCTGTTCAAGAGCTGGATGCGTTTCTGTTGCCATCAGGGTAAGTCTGCACGAGACAGTCATTTTGCTCTGAGCACAGCCAGTCTTTTCCAATACACAATGCTGTGTTTGATTGAAGGAGAGCTTAGAATGCTACAGAACAGTCATTCATTCCTAGAAAATTTATATAGGAGCTTTCCAAACAGACAGAAATTTAGAAGGTTAAGCAGGTATCGATTTGTAGAGTTAACTTCTGATCCCATTCCTGTTAATGAAAAATTCCCACTTCTTAAAACAGGAAACCATTTCATTCATACTATCTGTGACTTCGGATCTCCACTGTATCTGCACTCTGTCTTGATAGGCACTAGTCTGTTTATTTTGCCTGTGCTGAAGTGATAATTGATGCAATTGGCACTCTGGGGAGCAACAGCACAAGGGGGTTCAGATGAAAATAAACTCACTTATTCCGGCTCCTCAGAGGTGTTAGAAAACTCAATGAAGGAGTAGATTTGTCAAAGATTGCTTTTGCTTTCCTCCCTAGTATTTGGATTATGATCATTTATTCTCACACAGGATGTACCTGTATATACAGAACCTGCTACAAGGTGTTTGTATTTCAAGCTAGGGGTCAAGTATTCCACCTCTGCATTTCATCCACACAAGGTGCTGATTTTGTGAATAATGGGTCTGAATGACAGAGAGAAATCTGGTGCCAGATGCTTTCACATGTCTCAACCTGGATTCCCTCTGACCTCTGAATAGTCAGTTCTTGCAATTGTGAAAGTAAGTTTCTGCACATGCTTTTGAATTTTACTGAAAATTAACAAGAAACTGCATAAAAAGAAACTAAATAAATTTGTTATTATGTTTGACTGAAGTTGAACACTGTTCATCAAATCAAGTTTTTAACCCAAGTCATAACCAACTAATGACTTAACAAAAACATGGACTGGAGTTACCCTTTGATCAAATCAATAGGGGAATGAGTAAAATAGGAATCCTAAGGGGTATGGCATTTGAAAACATCCACTGCAGAAAGTAAGAGAGATCGTAAGCTTTGCCAGCTCATTAAAGCAAGGGCCAGGTCCTTCCAACCTTCTGTGAATGCTTTGAGGTTGCTGTTTGAACTGTCACCCTTCTGCTGTGCATGTTTTCAGTTAGCAGAGCTTAAAACTTTTCTGATGCAAATATAGTTGATAACTCAGGATGGCACATGTTGATATACAACAAAGTATTTTGTACTAATCTATTCAGCTTAGCTTTTAGCTTCAGAAACTAAACAGTAAGAATTACCTTCCAGAGGAACCACAGAAAGGACAATGGAAATAAATACAGAAAGAAAGACTAACTCTTAGTCTTGCATAATTTTCAGTGTCAAAGTCAGAAGTGCAGCTCAGGTAACCAGATGATATCATTATGGATAAGCACCTTCACCCTTAATCAACCTCCTCAGCACCCAGCTAATCAGGTCTGCACAGCCGTGGAGTTTGCACAGAGAGCAGTTAATGCTCCTCTTGACATGAGAGGACAGCTGCTCCAGGGAATTATTAATTTTGCTCCTTCTTTAAATTGCCCTTTCTTCATTGGAAGTAAAAGTTCCTGAAGAGCTGTTTCCCAGACACAGTTTCTAAGCATGGAAAAGCATAAGAGAGATGACTCTGAAGATACAGCATCAACATCCTCCCTACAATAAACTGACACAGTGCGGTAACTAAACTCAAATCCTGTCAGTGTGCTGGGGACATGTTCAGTGATCTTATGAATCCTCCTTACTTGCTTATGTTTCTCACCTGTAGCCATACCATTCATAGAACATTTCCTGAACATTGTGGTATTCGTTCTACCAGCAAAAATTTATCTAACTTGATGGAAGAAACTAAGCACTTGGCAATTCAATTATTTATAGTGTTGTTAACGTTAACCTTCAATTAAAGAAAACATTTAGAGTATCTCTAAGAAAACCATCATTTAAGCAAAAATTTTCTAGTCAAAACAAGTCTGAAATAAAAGTAGGCATTAAGTGATGCCTTTCAAGTCATATTTTGAAAAGCAATACATTATTTGCATTTTATATTCTTAGTCTTACATGTGCACTATTTAAATATTTTTTCCTAATATTTTGTTTCCTTTTTCAATCAATGAGGTCCTGAAATACTTTTAATGAAAATTTACTTTTCTGATAATAAGAGGATTCCAAGAAGTGAAGCATTAAGAGAAAGCTCTAAACAGTACGAGACCTGTACCAAAATAATCCAAGTGGGCAGTAACTAAACTTCCACTTTAGCTAGTTGTCTTCCACCTCTCTCACTTCCCAAGAAGTGACTCTGCCAGGTTTTCAATTTTGGTTTTATTAGAATCCTTTAGAAACCTTGATCTTTTATATTTTAAAGCAAAGCTATCTAATATTAGTACAATTAGTCAAATCAACATCTCTCAGCAGCAAGCATCCAGAATTTGATAATAATGTCTAATCATGTCTAATCATAATTCATGAAAAAATTTAGAAAAAAGTTAGAAGTTAAGCACAGGCAGGGTACCTGCTTATGAAAATATTTACAGCAAGTGATTCAGAGCAAAGAACAACTACTTAATATTTGGTAAAGCCCACAACTAGACAAGAAAACTTCCCTGGTAAATTTTACAGAGTTTCAGTTGTAAGTTACCTCCTGAAAATAAACTTGCTCAGAAAAATCTGTCTTGAGAGAAGCTGGTGATTTGCATGTTAATTGCTACTCCCATAGCACATCCTGTAATGAGTTGCTCTTTTTCTGCCTAACAGTGAGCACCTGGTGGTTCACAGTCACTGACTGAATCTGGTGCTGTTTCCATCACTGCTGGGCATTTGTTAGTTTACAGACTTGGGGAAAGGAGAACTACAATGGCCCTTTGCTTCAAATCATCAGCTGTGAAGCCCAGTGCAGTGTGTTCAAGCCAACTCAGTTCAGAGTTACAGATGCTAGGGCAGGTGATTCTCCTGCCCCTCCAGCTGCTGCTCCTCATCTCCTGAAGCACAGGTCCCACGTGTGCATGTTCCCACACAGTAGTTCTTACATATTCTGTGAAACCACATATGCTCTAGCTTAGTCATTTCCAAAAGTGTTTCCATTTTACACTTCTGTCCCGTTTACAACCCTCCCCAGCCTATTCCAGCGAGGGCTGTTGAAACAATCCATTTTGTCGGGGCAGGTTAACAGTTCATGGGATAAACTGTAATGTGACTTTTCCATCACTGCCTTCATTTCTTCTAAAATTGAGAGCTATGAACAGTAACAACTTCCACATCTCAGTGAGCTGTAAACTGTGTAGTTTAAAAACACCTGCCAAGTTCTCCACTACAGATCATGAGAATACGGTGTTATCTGCTACTGTCACTTCTTCAGAATACCCTGCTGCAAAGGAAGCCCTGGTCATTGATTGCCTCCTCCATTTTGTTCTTTAACACAGAGTTCTCCAAGGGCAAACAGACCATAAATTCCAGCTCTGGTAGCTGTTGCTACTGGTGATAACGGTTCTGGTTTAGTTACATTATGCAGTCCTCACTTACTAACCTGCAGGCTCAATTCCAATGATGACCATTTCAGTATGATTCCTAGAGTAGAATCAACCTTTGCTGCATACTAAAATGTAAATGCAGGGACTTACAATGGAACTATTGTCACAATGTGCTCACTGCTGTCCAATTTTTCAGTACTCCATCCAATTCTGAAAATCTGTACCAGAAACTGCCATGATAAGAGCTGTTTCTGTTGAAAACAATGTTATCTAAAGGTCTTCAATATGTCAGCTAAAACCAACGTTATCAATTCCAGGACTCCATGAAAACAGGGGAAAATCTAATTAAAGACAGATACCTAATATGCATCTCAAACACTCCCCTAGTTTGACAGCTCGTGTCCTGTTTATCTGACTTGTTGAATTTTGTAATCTAGTGACCTTTATTCAAAAGGCAAGTTTTATACGACCAGGATGGTAAAACAGACTACAGTTACCTGCAACTCTTGCAAAACATCTGTGTAAGGTAGGCCCTTTCCATCGTGCTGAGACCCATATTTTACCTGCACGCTTCTGGTCTGTCTGCTGAGACTGTGAGTGGCAATAAGTGACAGGGTGCAGTCTGCAAAACTTCTTCCTAGAAGGTCAAAGCGCTGCCTGGATGCCAGAGATCAGGGAGAGGAAAGGGCACACTTAAAAGTGCAATTAATGCAATGCTTAAAGGTGAACTGTATGGTACTGGAGTGAGGAATGAAACTGTATAAAAACCACCACACACAGTGGCAAAACATCACGACTACAATGCTTTTACCCCAAAACTCACAGAGTAAGAGTTGTATGAAACTGAAGGTCTTCACCTAAAGAGCTGTCAGGAAGATAAGCACTGGGAAGTGCAAAGTGAATGGTGAAAGGTCACCGCACACAGTGTGACACAGTCCTAAGTGTTTAAATGTATCTGAAAAAGAGGATGTCCATTGGTGACAGTAGCCTGTCACCTGCTAGGGTAAGGCTGATTAACAGAAGCATCACAACCCTGCAATATTGAGTGACTGCAGGAAGAAGCAGCAGATTAAATTAATTGTAAATAAATGTAATATGCACATGAAGAAATGTAATTCCGAATTTGTATACACAATGGTAGGTTCTGAGCTGACAGAGCTGGGGTTCCAATCTGTCACTCAGAGCTTGAGCACAGTGCTCTGCAAAGGTCATAAAAGGAAATGGACTGCTCTGGGGTATTAGGAAAGGAACAGAGAAGAACAGAGGAAACATTATGATTCCTCATATTGGTATGGGATGCACCTGCACCTTGAATGCTGTTCACAGTTCCAAACCAGCTGTCTGAAAAAGCGTACCATGGATTTGGAAAGGTTGAGGGGCAAGCAAGTCTGATCAAAAGCACAGAATAGATTTTGCATGCGCAATAACTGAATACACAAACTTTTCAGTCTGGAAAAAAAATGCTGACCAACAGTATATATACACTGACAACCTGAAAATTACCAAGAGAAGCATTCACTGTCTTTTCAAGCAAAGAGTCACTACAAAATAAAACTACATTTATAAATCACATGTTTTAAACACAGCAGATACTTTTTTATACTCTGCATAGCGAGGCTGCAAAACCACACACCACAAGGTGTTCCAGTTGTCAAAAACTGACAGGGCTTCACAAAGATACCCTACAAACTAAAGGATGAAAAACCTACTGAGGTCCATTGAGTTGAGAAGCACAATGTGTGGTTCAGAAGTGCCCGAAGCACAAATTGTCAGGAAGAAGTCAAGGATTTCAAGGAATCATCACTACATGGCTTCCCTATTCTTACACTTCTCATTGACAGTGTTGAAAAGAGGGTAACAGTCTACACAGACCTCTGGCTTCAACCAGCAGAGAGGCATAAATACTCTAATAATGGTTTAAGCATCTCTCAAAGCTGGGGAAAAAAAAAAAAAAAAGAGAGGCAGGTCCTGTGGGTTCAGTTTTCTTGATCAATCTCTTCTTATTCCATACATTTAGATCAAAGATCTCTGCTTCTGGTTTTTCTGGTTTCAGGTGCTGGTCCCTGTCAGCATGTGGAAGAATCAAGTCATGTTGTTGGTTATCTTTCTCATCAGTGAGCTCACCGGACTTCAGAATCTGTGTGATAATTTATTTTAAACTTGATTTTTCCCTGTTCTCCTTTTCTTTTATCATTATAGTTCTAATAGAGGTATTACATTGCAGATAAGAAATGAGAATGTCTTAATAGCAAGACCTCTGTAACCTTTTTTGCCTTTACTCCATTAAATTAGACTATCCCCTTCCCTTTCAAGTACCATATAATTTTATCTTTTCAATGAAGTAATCTTAACTCACTAAGCTCCAAGGGATCCTTGACAGCATCGACTACTTTCCGATCACAGCCATCCCTACCACAAGGAGCAAAGTGTACTGTAACATTTGGAGATCAGTTCACAGCATTTTCCCTCCTGCTGTTTTTATTTCCCCTGAGTAATTTCTATGGGCTTCTGCGGCATCTTTAGAGTGTAAGAAAGAAAAGTTGTGACTTTTGGTGACATCAGTAGTGAACTTCCACATAGTAAATAAGAGGAGGAAGACCTTACAGGCTCTTCCTACACTCCTGGCCATTTGCACTCACAGGGACACCTTACACACAGGACCTTGGTTCTCTAGACCTGGGCAGCCATCACAGTGGCCCCAGGGCGCTCTCCTTTGCCATGCATTGATCTCTCTAGGGAACCTTTGAGTGCAGGGCAAGTGCCTTGCACCCAGGTCTTGCCCTTGGCAGGATGGACAGGCACAGGGCAGGATACATGAGTGGTGCAGACACTGTCCACATGCCACAGCGGTAGTTTCAGTGTCACTGCAACAGACTACCACTAACAGAGGGTTCATATAAAGAGGCACTAGTTTAGTTACAGTATCTACAGAAGGAGAATTCTCAATGGTTGTCGTACTCTTGTCTGCATTTTCCAAGGGCATTCTTGACAAAGCACCTGTCTCTACAATAGATTTCCATGAACAATATTTCACTTGGAAGTAGGAATATGCCAACCTGTTGACTCACTAAACCAGAGGACAGAAGGTGAAACTAGCAGTTATTGCTACAAGACTGTGAAGGACTTCATGTCCTTCACTCTAAGCCCCATGTTGGAGGTTTACAAATAATTAAAGAGTTAGACTAACAGAAAGGAAGGAATGAGAGAAGCTGCACTTTACAGAAAATTACTTAATACTTTTGGTGCTAAAATTTCCTTTTAACCTACTTAATAACAGCTCCATTTCCTATTACAAATCATAAAGGATTGTTTATTTGGTGCTTGTTTGGGTTTTTTGGTGGTGAAAACTTGTTGAAATCTACAAGAGCAACAGTGACAACCTGAGACCAGGGTGCCATCTTACTTTTGCATTGTATCATGAGAAAATAAAGGTCAGGGAAATTTCTCCCTAGGAGCTCAGTTGTTCAAGTCATTAAATGTGGATGGAGAAGGAGGGAAGAGAATTGATATCTCCACAGTCAGCAGGAGAGCTGGGGGTAGAAATCCTGTTTCTTCATGCTGAGACTGCAACATTTCTCTAAGGATTTTCACAAAACAAGAATGAATTTGAGTAGCCTCTCTTGGAAGTGAAAAGGAAGTGTTAATTACGGGAAAATAGTATTTTGTGCATTCTGTCTGCTAGCTCAGCTGGGGAGAGGGCGGGTTAGGGAGCAATAATAATAATGTGAATAAATGTGAAATGAAACAATAAGCAAGTTAAGACTCCTGTGCAGATGCGAGTGGTCCAGACAGACTGCTCTGATACACATGCACCATCCTGCTTGGGAAGAGCTGAAGGTGGTGGTGAAGCGTTGCTGCTCTTAGTGATACCAAAGCCTACAGAACAGGCATTTCATCATCAACCAGTCTGACTAGAAAGGTTTTTCTTTCTAAACAGATTTTAAGTGGAACTTGATGACATGTAAGTTGAATATAATGCTACAGGTTTATGGGATACCATGACACCTGCAGAGAAAGCACATTGGTGTCATCAGAAGACTGCTTATGCATACAAAATTCTTAAATTCAGCATAAATGTTTTGTATCAAGAGCATTATCCGAATAGACTAAATAGAAACTGAAGCACTGGTATGGCAGTGGCAGTAGAGATCCCCAGGTTTCAATTGGATGACAGAGCTCTCCAGTCTGTGAAACAGCTAAGACAGCATTTTTCTGCTTCAGTACTGAAGCCCCTACATGACACACTGCACATTATACACACATACACTACAGCAACAAAGGAATTCTTAGAGGTGGCTGCATTGTGTGTGTGTGCAAGCACGTAGTAAAGACAGAGAAGCTCTGCTGAAACCATGAGGGTTAACAGATGTAACTGCTCGTACCCTCCTCTCCTTCTGCACTTAGGAAGGGGATAAACTACTACTGGAAAGCTGTGTTTTGGGCTTTCTACAGAAGAACACTGAGGCTCCAGGAAGGGAATATTTTCTTAAAGCCTCGAAACAACAAAAACCATAGGGAAAGAATAGACAAGTAGAAGAAAATACACATATTACCACATGGCTGCAGATTCAAACCCTGTTTTTTGCAGATACCAGAATAAAAAACACACAGTGAACAAATGTAGGCATGTTGAATCTGTTTGGACAAGGATAAGGAGCAAGTCCCTGACTAACGTGCTGAAAGCCAGCTGACAGCGTAATGAACTCTCCCCCTCACGCACTGCCAATACCAAGGTGCTAACTGGGATCACAGTTACTATTTGGAAATATAATTAATTCAAAAAATGTGGGTTTACTTTATTGAAAAACCTTTGTCATAACATGAGACTCCAATACTTAGATCCTTTCTTCAAAATATTATAAATTACTGCAATGGGAAAATGTATACAAGAGTTGGGTTTTGTTTGGTTGGGTTTTGTTTTGTTTTTTTTTTCCCCCTGAAAAATCTAAGAACAGACCAAATTTAATGGTATTAATAATAAGCTCCCCCCCCCCTTATTTGTTATTTTCTTTCCTTCTGGGAAAAGACCAGCTTTCCCCATACAACAGACCTAAAAATCCTTGAAAAATATGCCCCCAAAAATTTACTTCATACAGTCCAATGCTTCTAATACTGTGATAGCTGCTGCCTTGTGATGCTAGTGATAACTGTTGTTACACTACAGTCATCTCTTCTCCAAGCTCTGTAGGAGATGAGGGGTTGCACAGGTTTGCACCGAATCTATTTGTATCAGAAACTGAGGCTTTGACACATTTAACACAATATGGCATTGGTGAAATACAGTGAGAAAAGGTGTGAAATCTACACATATCTCTTAGGTGTTCCTTAAGTGAACTACTGCTTAGACAAATTCTGAAATGTAATTGCCTACAACCTGGAGAATAAAAATCTATATGCTTGTTCTAGTTATAAAATACACAGAAAACTAATTTAAATGCAAGCTAGTATTGCACTTCTGATTTTCAGTGCACAAAACCTAAGGGAGATGGGACTGTTATAGTTGAGCCATCAGGGTGCTCGCCATGCTCCTGGAAATCATGGATATCACAGATCCACTGTGTGCGACTCAGGCCCTTTGTCAGACACAAGTAGTAAGACGTATATTCCAGTAACTGGCTGGAAAAGACAGAGCCTAACAGAGGCTCTGTATTTAAGAACTAAAATACATTTCCTAGACTGAGAACGACCTTGCTAAAAATGATACCCTGGCTGAAGAACTCTACCTTCTGCAATCCAGATGATTTATAAATGCCAAATTGTTTTGTAGACAGTATCTCCCAAGTGTAATTGACTGTTGATTGTCTTACTTTTCCTTTAGGAGGTTAACTCATTTTAGGGTTGATCTGCTGGCTGATGGGGCCACTGAGCCAAGGAGAGACACTAAGTCTAGTTTCACATCAAGAGAGTTCTTCCCCAGAAGGCACTGCAGGGCTGGCTGTCCTGACATCAGATTATCTTACAAAGGCAGATGTTGCCATTTCAATTAACTCTTCTTTTAACCATTAAGTGAGATGATGAAAACAAGACACAGAAGATGTGAAAACAAAATTAGTGAGACTTGCAACTTACATCTACAGGTTTTCCCCTCATAGCAGAGCTCAGATGAAGTATCAATAAACTCAACAACAGCTAGGTTGTAAATATTGATTCAGGTCAGTAATTGCTGTGTACATCAGGGCTGGTGTACATCAGTGCAGCTCCAATGATTTTAGTGAAGTGAGATTTATTTGCACCAGATGATGATTGAGCCCATTATGTTTGTTCAGCCAGGTTTAGGCCTCTTAAAAGGTCAACTGATGAAGAGCTTCTCAAAAGTTCTCCAGCAAACGGAGTAAAATCAAGACTTTCAGCATCTCTAAACATAATTTACACAACAAACTTCAGAAAAAGTAAGAACTTTTCTTAATGTAATTCCATTAAGCGAGAACTATACCATACTATTCCAGATTCAGCAGAACTGAATTACACGGGAGATAACTGCTCTGCAGCCATCAGCAAACACTAGAGTTTGTAAGCAACCTTTATCTGTAGGCTGTAAGCCAACACTGTGTCCAAAGAAAAAACAACTGTACAAAAGTGAGATTACTTCCTCTATTACCTATAGAAAAATAGATGTAGGTGGTACCATCCTAACTGCAGAAGAGCAGGTATTGCATCCCTCTGTGACAGGTATTCCACTAATCACTAAAATCTAAGCCACAATCTCCTTTCATATTTCAAAATTGGTTTTCTCTCCACAGACAAAATCTACTGCCAATCTGTACTTCAGCAGTACTTAGAGCAAAAAAGCAGTAACAAACCAGAAAGGTGAAACACAGTTTAGAACCTCTAAAGGTATGTTACGAGTTTACTTTGAAGAGCTAAGCAAGGACCTCAGTGCTTGCTACTCTGATGCATGCTCCCTGCCCCAACAGCAAACACACGTACGTACACTTCAGGGCCAGTTTTTTACTGGTGTTTGCCTTCTTGACAGGTTCCTGTTGTAAAAACAGTTTTACCATCTGTTATTTTTCTACACGCTCACGGAAAACAGGACTAGAAACTCTCCTGTGAGGGAATACTACACCTCATTCTTGCCTTCAGGAGAGCTTACTCAATATTTGGCCAGCTTCAGCTGCCACAGCACTTGGGGGAGGTGGCTCAGCTGTTTCAACTTCAGTGTATTTTCTTCTGTCTTATGAGACAAATGGATTTCAAGACATGAAAATATCATCCTGTTCACTTCCATAATATGGCAAAAGATAACACAGCACATTCACTTCTGTAATATGGCTTAATAAACACACCCTCTCAAAGCGGATGTTGTTACATTTAGGAGAGCAAAAGAGCGTAAGGAAGACTATGCTAGGACAGATCAAAGTCTATCCCGCCCAACAGCTTGTCACTGCAATGTCTGGTAGTGGTGGCCTAAGGAAGAGTGTAAAAATAGGACAATCACAGGATCATCAATCAGTGCTTCCCTAAAAGCACTCATCCAACCACCAGTGGGACTAGAGGGATAGGCAGGGAATTCCTGAACCAGACAAAGCCTATCGCTATTTAGTATTTGAAGGAATTTCTTCCATTAATATATTCAGCTAGTTTGGGGTTTTTTTACATTGGGAAACTTCTGGCATCTATAACACTTTGTGGTATTCCAACTTTGTGAAAAACTACCTCCTCTCTGTTTTCACCCAGACTCCTTGAGTTTCATTTGATTCCTGCTAGATCAGGAAGATATATTCACCTCCCAGTTGCCTCGATCTCTTCAGGCATGTTTTTTTTCAGATGACAGAGTCCCATTTGTTCTGTTATGGAGCCTATTCAGTACATCTGATCATTCATGCTGGGCTTTTATGGGCCTTTTCCAATTCTATTATACCTTCATGAAGATGGGGACAGAGCTACATGCAATATTCAAGATGCAGAAGCACTGTCACACAGTGTCATAAGGGTATTTTCCGTTTTATTTTCATTCTTCTAAATCCTAGCAGAACAAGTTGTTTTCTTGTAGACTATTAGGAATTCAGCTGGTCTTTCTTACCTCCAAAGCTTGTTCTTGAGTTATAATGCTCATTTTAGAACAGCAGTCTGGGGTTATTCACCCCCACATACCTCATGTTGCACATGTCTATATTTCACTTGTCACTCTTATCACTCAGGTGCTCATCACAATGTTTTCATGCAGCTCTTCACAGTCAGCCCTCATCTTTACTTTGCTGAAAACTCGCAGCACTATCTCCAGTGAAATGCTATGCTCCTGCTCCTTTCTGGATCTCTTGGTGATAGATTTAACAACACGTGTCCCACCACAGACCACTGGGGTATTCTACCTACTGGTGTCCTCTCTATGGGAATACTTACCATTTATTTCTATACTGTCTTCCTTAAGTCCAGCATAACAAAGGTTCTGAATCAAGAAGTGTTCTCAAACTCCTCCAAAGTGAAAAAAGAGCAGAAATCATCGGGGGGGGGGGGAAATCTGACCTTTTTTTATCTTTGTTCTCTTTTCCTACCACAATCACCTACTTACTCTCTGGTTTTCCTGGCAAATTTCTTCTTCTCCTTGCTTTTGAAACAAGTATGGTGTTTGGTTTTTGTCCCCTCAAGTTTTTTCCTCTTCATCTTGTTTTTATGCCTTTATGCCTTAGATACCTACAGTGAATGAATAAGCCTCTTCTTAAGTACAACCTGTATTTATCACACATTCTACGAGTATGAATGCTAAAGACTTAGGGTTTATACTGCCATTATAATCCAAGGGAAAATGCCTTTAAGCATCACTGGGAGGAGGATTAGACCTTTAATATATGAAGCTTTTAAACCCAAAACAAAAACAACAAAAAATTCTGAGCAGCTACCTCAAAGTGGTTTACAACATATCAAGGGATAAGAGTCGTATTTATGGAAGAACATATATTCTGCATCAGAAAAGGAACAAAAAGGAATCATCCTGCTAAGAAAAATGATATACAAATATATTAATAGAGATTATTGTGACTCAAAATTGAATGAACCAGGGCAAAAATGACAAAAGAAATTATTAGCAAAGCTTTGCTATCCGTCACTGAAGGCAAAGACAGAATCTTGCAAGGAGATATAAATCATGCAGAAGTAATATTTATCAGGCCAGAAGGAATATTTAATGCCTAAAATGACTATGTAAGGACAGATAAATACTTCACTGTAGCATACAATTAAATGTATTGCAGCATTAAGCAACCCTCAATATGACAACCTACATTCAAGGAGAAACAGTATCTTTGCTTTCATTTGGGAATCAGAACCAGGCAGTACAATAAAATCTGCACTTGAAAACCGAAAAGAAAAAAGAAAAAAAAGAAGGCCTATTAGCAAACTATCATAGTTACCCTGGATAGAAATGCAATTTTCTTCACCTTAAGAAAACAACCCACCAAGCAATGTATCTTGACAGTATATAGTAGTGACCTCCCTCGATACTTGCAAAGCAGAAACTCACATTTGATGTGACACCCGAAAGCTGCTCTCCTTTACACAAATCCAATGCACCATCCTTTCTCCACCCCAGACACAGGCATCTTATGACAGCTACATCATTTTAGATGAACACCCTGTGTCCTCCTCACTGCATTTCCAAAAGAAACACCAAGCCCCAGTTTTTCTCTCTATTTCTAGGGCATTTCAGTGCCTCTCCAGCTCCTACACAGGCCCAGAGTGTGGAACCTGGCAGCTAATGCTAAGACCCTGGATCGGGCGGGCGGGAAGGTATAGCCACCTCCAGCAGTTATTTCTTGTTTGCTTCCTGTAGCCCAGGACAGCACCTCAATCAAAAGATAATGAATTAGCTTGCAAGAAAATCATAAAATCCTCTACATTATTGGGAAACACAAGCTGACATCTCCCGACGTGTCTGTAAACATCACTGAACACCTGGTCTTACAGAGGATGCCTGACAAAACTAAGCAATACCAGTTTGACAGAACTGCAAAGATTTACAAACACATCTTTTTAGCTTTTCAATTTATAACACTACCTTTTTTAAAAAATAAAACTTAAGAACTGCCCCCAAACAAATCTCCCTTCATGTTGATGAGGTTACCATAGAACAATATATGGAAGGACCAAAGCACAGAACAAGTTTTCAGTGATTACAGAGAGGAGAAAAATGAGAAGAAAGCCCATTAAAATAACCGGTCCTACTACTAGATCTTCTTTGGAAAATTGTGCATTTGGCACTAACATTTCTGGAATTTTGCTTCAGTTTTATAGGAAATAGTTTTAAGAATAAAACCCATGTACATAATACCATTTACTTGTATCTATCATGCTTAAAACAACAAGTTGATTTTTTGTTTCCCTTTCTTCCCACTGTAACTCTCCCAAAGATCCATAACAGGTGATAACAGAGCATCCGTAAATACTGCTAAGCAATTACACCAGAAAGTGGCTGGTTTTACAGTTATTAAGCAGGCGGGAGCACATTTAATTACAGAGTTAGTTATCTTGGATTTCTCTGTAAAAGAGGTAATTCTGACCAGAATGCTATAGTGTAATGACACAATAATTCTGCTTTATCATCTAATTTGGAGTGTAGGCTTTGGTAATTTCAATGAACTAATGATGCTGGAATCTAAGATGGGATTTACGATGCGATGTGACATAACACTTGATTACATTTTAGTACATGCCAGTATAAAAGACACTCAAAAAAACCCAACTGCCTGAAGGGGGAAAAAAGGAAGGCAAGTCTGCACCTACAAAGTACCACTACAAAAAGTAAGGTCTGCACATTCAGCACAAAGGAGTCCACCCTTGGCTGACTAATGAGTGAAATCCCAATAGCATCAGAGAGGTTACACCTATTCAAGACTGAGGACACAATGCAAATATTTCACTCCACAAACTAAAGCAAACAATAGCCTAACACATATTTTGATTTTTCTTTTAGCTCCATAATTACACCTGTGCTTTACTATTTCTGGTTTCACCCCACTGGTGAACATCTCTTCATTAATGAGGGTAGCTAGTGCAATTGCATAAAAATCACAACAAAAACATTTACCTTTCTCCCCTGCTCACACCCTCCCCTCACCTCTGTAGTTCATCTGATATTGGATAATACCATCTAGAAAAACTTATTGTCTCACAAGAGCAACAATAAAATACTTGAACAATCACATGTGTCAGCTCAGGGGATTTAAGAATTCCAGGTGTTACTGTATCACTGATTTTCAAATAGAACACAAAGAATGAGAATATAATAATAATAATGTAAAGAATAATAGAGTAATATAATGAAGAAATATATAATGAAGAATAATTTATATAAATATAATGAAGAATAAGAAAACTTTAAGAAATCAATAGCATAATAAAGCCTTGACTTCTTGCAAGTCTAAAAAGGAACCGAGTTAAATCCTAAAATTCTTGCTGTGTTTTTGTAGCCATAAGGAAATTTAGGAAAATATGACTTAGAAAAAAACAAAAAGAAAAAATCAACAACCTTGCTGCTGAAACATTAAAGCTCAGTCCCTATAAGATTGCAGGCAACCTTTATGTTCCTTCCACAGCTTATAAGAGATGAAACTTTGCTATGAAGCCAGTATTCAGGCTGCCAGATTGCCCATGGATACAATGGTTTTCTTCAGGAAGTTAATTATAGCTTCTTAAAAAAAAGATTATTCACAAAGGCCCCTGCATTAGTGACCATCTGTAACTTTATCAACCTGGAGGCCCCAGTAAGGGGATTCTGTGTGCACAGGTTCACCTCCAATTGCTTGTCAGGGCAACTCTGAGCACAGCAATACAACAGCATTTATAGATGAGGTACAGAAGTGTCAGACCACACGCCCAAAATAATGGGGCATACACTGCACAAAAATACACTGCATTGAAAATAAAAAGGTCTTATTACTGAAATTTATAGTCGAGCACAGATGCAACAGAACCTCTATCAAGAAACTGCACTAAAATCTAACAACCAGCTAGCTGGTAGTGTTCAGCCCACACAAAGTCAGTAGCAGAGGGCATCTGCTGCTTGAGCGCAGAGGGAAGAGGCCAGAGAAATGTGGTATGGAGGGATTATTAACAGTCACAAAACTGAAGATAATTTTGTTTTATTAATAATCTGGACAGGATTAAGCAGGTTAAGGGAATATCCTGCACATGAAAGCATAACATTTCACAGAAGTTACAGGCTTCATCTCAGCCAGGCAGTATTTCTCAGGATGTCCCCATTTCCACATTTGAACAAATAAGGCCAGGTCTTCAGCCTAAGCAGCAGTCAAAGGGGAGATGGGGATATGTGGCAAAGCAACATGACAAAACAAAGGAATTGTCCAGAGGGCCCTGCCCCAGCCCCTCCTTCACCCTGTCCCAGGAAAGGAAAGTCACTGTTTCTGCCCATGATTGTTCCTTGTGAGATATTACACAGCTCTAAGTTCTCTGTCTGAATTTATTACAAACAAAACTCTCTTTGGTACTCTCTCAGGAAAAGCATTTCACAAACAGCAGGGACTCAAGAGAAATGATCATAAACCAAAACCCTGAACAGAGCTATATTTTCCTGAGAAGGACTGGGAAAAAAAAAAAAAAAAAGTGGGAAGCTATATGTGTTCACAATATGATCTAGTATCAATTTAAGCTGGCAATTACATTCTGATTTTCAGAAGGACTCTGAACTGTGTCATGCACTGCATCAGGCTTGAAGAGATGGATGTAAATAATGCAAGGGTATATGTCCTGAAATGTAACGTTTTACCTAGTGTTTTCCTGAAAGTGATTACTTTGCCCTGTGGCTCCGACTTCCTTAGATTGCGTTCCTGTAGATGGTGAGGATTTGAACAGAGGCTGCCAATCTAATGCTTTCTCTGCCAAGAGAGTAAAAAGTAAAGGAGGAGAATGAGGGTGGAAGACCATTTCTGCATTTTCTGTACTGAGTGATGCAATAACTCTCTCAAAGTCACAGAACAATTTGATGGAGTCAGCTAGAGCTTGTGACATGCAGCAAATCACAATACACGGGGACATATTCCATTCTCCGTACCTCATTTCCAAGATCCACTGTGACATTGTTTCTTAGGAGATTTTTCATTTATTTTTAAATAGTATAATACATTTTCAACTGCTTAGAGACCAGCAGAAAATCATGGGTGGACATCACAGGGAGAACATTGCCCAACCTAAGCCTTTTGGATTTTGGCAGGTCACCTGCAGAATTTGTACCCTTGACTACAGTACTTATTATTCAGTAGATTTTGCACGTCCTGTAAAATTTACGAATGCCCCTACTTGTTTTGCTATTATTCTTTTAATCTTACAGATTTCTGGCTTACATTCTGGTGGGGGCTTGTATTTTCTTAAAGGAATTATGAAGTCTCAAAAAATATCTCCATAACCACAGGAAATCTTAGGTTGGAAAGGACATCTGGAGGTCATCCAGTCTGACCTCTTCAAGGATGGAGACCCTCTTGATGCGGGTCCCTCTTCCAGCACTTGTAAGATTGTTTCGAGATAAATTATTTCCACTTGACAAATGTGTCACAATAGGCAGAAAAGTTCCTTGCTTAAAATTTCAAAGAGGACAAAAGGTACAACGATGACTGTCTCAACACTTCCACAAATTTCACCCAGTCACAGGAAATGAACAGTAGCGTAAATAAGAATCTTAAATCACTTCTTATTGTTTCCATACACCACCAAGAAGGTTATGGACTTGGTTCATTACACAAGGTAATGAGTAACTGGGTATAAACCTTCTAGAGGCGAGATTTTATTTACATATGATTGCTGGAATAAGTCAAAATTCATGTCCTAATACCGTGGAGTTTAATCACAGGCCAGAACTGTATATTCAAGCACAAAAGCAGGTACATACTTTTAATTATTACTAACATGATTCCAATCTCATGGTTGAGTGATTTGTATGTGCAATGCAAGATAATCATCATCCACACTGCATAATTTAGGCCATCACAGAAGATGCTTCCCTGAAGTTTCACTGTATAAGATCTTCCTGTTGATGCAAAAGAGAATCGGTTTTTTGTCCATTTTGAGTATTAACCCTGGAGGCTACTCTTTGATTTTGCTCTTCCAACTAAGCATTTTAGCGTTGCTCTCAAAGATCTACCTGCTCAAGAAAAAAAGCAGACTTCTGCATTGGGTGCTTTGGGCCACTCTGGCAGACTGGGAGAAGCAGCCGTTATCTTTAGCCAGTGGAGTTGTGTCCGTTTGGATTACAGCTCAACTGATAGAGCCAAGTAGCAAGTCCTAGCAAACATACAGTTGCCCTTTTGAGCCATATTCATTTATGTCACATGAATCAGAGGTCTGAGGGGTCTCACCATAGCAATGTAATAACCAATATACATGCTACTGAGATCACGCTGCACTCCTAAACCAGCAAAGCCCCTCTGGCCTAGGCAGTGTGCCACCATTTAACTTAGGCATCTCCTTGCTATTTCAGCACCCTTTTCAAGATCCTGCACCACTCCACCTTCTGCTACCCTACCTAACCCCATATCTTTTCATTAACTCAGAGATCCTTAACAACTCTTTCCTTCTCATGCAGCTGAGGGCTCTACCATATGTAGCATATCCCCCCCTACCTTCCAGTGCAGCTCCTTCTCTTGTCTTCCGTGTACTGTATGCTGGCTTAGACTGGAAAACTTTGGAGGCAGTGACAGTAGCAGCACACCTGAAGACATTCTCATTAAGGCCTCAAACCTAATAATATTATTCTTAATATAGTAACACTTGATATTAATAATAATTCATTATATTACAGACTGCCACCTGCAGGGGTCCTACCAAGAGGGAAATCTCTCTCCCTCTGCTCTGTGGTATGCCAACACTACCTCTTACAAGCAGACTTGAGCTACTGTGCACATATTCTAATGCAGACAGAAGCTGTGGTACATTAATGCAGCCTCAAAATAATACATTTTGACTGTCAAACCTGTAGCTTATCAGGAAATAGCATATTATCATGACTGCTGCTGAAAGGTCAAACATATTAGAGGCAATAAAAAAAAAATGCCAGTTTGATTCTCTATTTCAAGTGGATTCCCATCACCCTGGAGGCAGGCAGCTCCTTAGCTCAGAACTACAGTAGCTGAATTTCCACTATCAGCAACTGCGTCTAAAATGACATCAGTTTCCTGCTTACTCACGTTACTGACTCTCTGAGCACATTTCCTGTAGTTACCTAAAAGGGGATGACTTTTCCGACTGCTGATCCTGACAGCTCCAAGTGAGTGCTAGAGAGACAAACAAACTTTTGATGATGGGTGCCCTGAAAAGGCAGGCAGTGCATTGATTTTGCTCCTGAAAAGTAACTGTGCCAAAGATCACAGCCAAGACCCAAGTGGCTAATGGTGTGATACTTGGAAAAAAGCAAAAGTTGTCCCAAAGAGGAGCACTCCTTCACAGCAAGAGGAACATTTGGAAGATAACAAGAGTACATATGAATGGAGAGATGCACCTCTCAGAGATGCCATAGAAGTTTACTTGTTTCAGACCAGCCCATTCCTATACTGTTGTTTCGCTTGTTACTCGCTTTGTTATTTGGGGACCCAAGGTAGCCCACCTCAGCCACGGGTGATCTGTCACCCTCTGCATGCAATACTGCCTCTCCTGATCTCTTTGGGTGAAATAAAACAGGCAGTCCCAGGTTTGGTTCTGCAGAAGCAGAGTACTCTGCTTACATCACCTGGTAGAAAAGGGAAAAGCTGCAGGAATGCCAGCCAGGCATGGTTGTCTTTAGGACATAGCCTGTTGCTCTAGTAGAGCAGATGACAACTGGTTGTTGCCACAGCATAAGACATCAAATTACTTCCACTGAGCTAAATTTGCCATTGATTTTATTGTAGTCAATATCAATGCTAATAATATCAAGAGGGAGCAAAAAGAGCACAGTTCAGTTCTCAACTGACAAACCACGTGTGCTGGAATAATAGTCTGGGAAAAAATAAACCCTTTTTATTTGTCATCTGAACAGAGCTGTTATGTATATCCCCTGTGAGAAACACAGGCCAAAGCCCTGAATCACTTCAGCGCAAGCCTGGCTTCCAGCAGAATCTAAAATGTCCTAAGGCATTCAATATCTAACTAGGCAAAGACAGAAAAAACATTTTTAAGTCAGCCAAGATATGCCTAAAAGTACACGCGTAACTCAGTTAACAATTCAAAATTACCTTTGTTGTCCGAATTATTTGTAAAAATGCCAATCTGATACTCTCAGCATACACAAACTCTGAACTCATTTTACCAGCCACCACTGTTGTAAAGTCTTTTACCTCAAAAACCACCCACAAGCTTGAGAATGTTTTCAATATCTAAGATGTCATTTTGAGTGCAACTTGTCACCAACTTAATAATAACATTTTACATTTCTGTAACCTATGAAGGGTCCCAAATCAGATCAAGTTTTGAAGCCAACTACAGATGAGACCAGGACATAGAAACAGTCACACATCATGAACCACTTAGAGTAACATCTCTCTAAAGCACCTAGAAAAAGTGAAAAACCAGTCTCTTTTTCTCATTATTTTTTCATTTCTGTGTAATTCTTCACCTTGCTTTTCTCTGCAGGAGCAGAGGAGTCATAGTACTACCGAAAACAACACAAATTAGAAGGTTTCAAGGTGTATTAACTCGTAAGCTGGAAATAAGAATTTTTAAATGTTGTTGGAGAACTTTTTTTTCTTCTATTTTCAGCTTGCTTTTGCAAAAACCTACGAGACCCAAATCTGACTTGACGCTAGCCCATCAGAGGAAAACCCACTGAAGTCAGAGAAATTATAATTACATTAAATTGGTCCAGGAAAGTGAAATGAAAACTTTTTTCCTCAAGCATGGCAGACTTACAGAAGAGACTCCAAACACAGCTTATTTAACTGCAGATGTGCACAAACCTTTTCACAACACCTCACTACAACAAATGTATCACACAAACCAAAAAACCTTGTAGAAAGCTAGGATCCCTTTTGGTATAGGACCTGTAAACATAAAATTTCACATTACCTCATAGAAGAACTAACTGCTTCTAGCTCCCAAGTGCCTGTCTTCAGAGTTACTAAGTTTATACCCTCTGCCAACCTCCTGCTGCAGTAGAAAGAGTAGGCATTAGAAAATAGGTAACACCTGCACAAAATGGGGCCAGGTGAAACCCCTTCCCAGAAGTGAGCCTGCTTGTCCACCTGGCTGTCTTGGAAACCAGGGCTTCTTTGCCTGCCTTTTCTTCCAGACAGTAAACAACATTTTACCAGGAATGAAAGCACCTCATGAACTTGCACTTGCAATGCAATGTATGTGCAAGTAAAAAGCAACCTGTCCTAGGCATGGAGGCAGCACCAGCTCTCAGTTGTTTCCAAGAGTACCAGCATGCAAAAGTGAGCCACTGATTTAAAGGGGGGGAGGGGAGGGAGGATATTACTTCACTTGCACAACTTTAAGGCTATGATTTCTTGAGGAGCAGTACTGGCAATACTAATAAATTATTTATCTAGGAAAATAATCCAGAATCCTAGCAGTGAGGTTTATTCAGAGACCTAAAATACACCAAATTCTAAGTTGGAAGAGGGCTTTTAAAGATAATATTATGAAAATCTCTAAATACAGCAGCAGTGTATTCTTTTCAGAACGCTTATTCAGAAAAGTTATTTGAATCAGTGGGATTCTCCTTTCATGCTTTACCACCTTCTTTCTTAAACACTGCTGTGTATTCACATGTTTTATTTAACATTTCCAGCCTTCATGTTTTTCATCATTTCTCTAAATAGCAGATACAGAGCCTGACTACAGCTATACTATTCATACCATAGTTTTATTTACTGAGAATCCTATCTGTGCTTCTATTATTCTATGCTTCCCCACATTAAACCCCACTTAAGAAAAAAGCAATGCACCTCATCATTTTCATAAAATTGATATTTTCAAAGAAAAAACCCCCAAAAGTAAACCAAGTATCATTTACCCTAAGCATTACAGAAACTAACAGAGGGTGAAATGAAGCTGAAAATCAGGGGTTTATAAAGTTTCCCCAAGCCCCAAGATATTGTTTGTACAGAAACCTTGTGTGCAGACATTTCCATGTTGCCTTCAATTTCTTATCTCTGCTATTTTCATACATAAAAAAGACCTTACTGTTAGCATCTGGGAGCAGGGTTGGGCACACTCTGATGTCTGTACTGGTACAGACTACGTACAAAGAGACTCAAAGTGTCTGCCTCCTTTTTTGGCATTTACTCCCATAAAATTAGCAAGAATTAGGTAGTTTATAAGGATCTTAGAATAACAATATTGCGGTTTCCTTGACACAAAGCTACATCCCTCTAGAGACTTTTCATTACAGCTGTACAAAACAGTCACTTCACTCTCACCAAGAACACTCAGCTCTCCTCCTTGCCAGAAAGAAGTGAAAAGAGTGAATTCATTTAACTCTGCCAGACAGTCTCACAGCCCCCAGGAGAACAGAGTGGATCCTAGACAGGATCCAGACTCCCCCCTGGGGCTCCTTCCAGCATGATTTTGGAGGGAAAAGAGGAACATGCTGGGGCTGGGGAAAGTGGAGAGGGAAGGTGGGGACAGCTTTTCCCACCTCCACCTCATGCTCTGTATCCTCATAACTCAAGAAAGGAATGTGAACAAGAAAAAATCATTAGACAAGATGTTTCCTCTAGAGAAGAGTACAACACAGCAATGTATCACATATGTTGCCGAGTAAAATATCCCTCCTAAGCAGTAAGGTGAGGAGGGAGAGAAAGCAGAAAAAGGCATACACATTCTACTCTGTTCTTGGGAAATAATTTACTAAAATGCTGATATGGAGCTCCTATGTGCTAGGGAAGAAAGGTGAGCAAATAATCATCCAAATATATTTGAAAGTCCAATTTCAAAAATTGTTTTCATTACTCAAGGTGTTGCCTCCTATCTGAATGTCACTGCCTAGCACTCCTCGTAACATTACCAACCTTCACATCCCAGCTCGGGCTGGCAGCCATGGCAATCCCAAAGTAAGTTCATTTAAAGTCATGTGTAATGACTGCTAAGATATTTCCCAAGGCTGGCATATTTCAAGTCATTGTGCAAAAGGAATCAGGCAGTCGCCTATTTCTAAGCTAATCAAGGCTAAAGAAGCTATTGTCCCCTCCCTCCTCAAGGGTGGAAGTGGTCCGGCTTTTGAGCCCACGCTGGCCTTTGTGATAGCAAAATAGAAGCAGTGTCTGTTCAAGGGGGCAATAAACCATGTGTTAATCCCACAACTGACGCTAATTTGAGCAATAATGGGCTTGAAGATTTTTTCTTTTGTCTAATTAATTAACAGAAGTGACAAACCAATTCCGTTACAAGAAATAAAGAACAAAATATCTCAGATAATTAAACATTAACTCAAAGAAAATCTGTTATTTCTTCCACAGTGTAAAGTGGTTTATAAATTTCAGTGCCCAGCATTATTGCTTTTCATCAGTCCTTGACTGCAAGATCTTGCCAGGGCAAACCCATTAGGAGATATATCAAGACAAAAAAGCCTCGCATGATAAATTCATTAGCCACACTTTTTCCACAAAGGCATCATTATAGTAGAGCTCTGTGAACAATCAGTAGGCGAATTTTGCCTTGAGAGGGCTATTTTTTTGTTAACAAATTGTTTGTAAGGTGACTGTGAAGTTCTCCTATCCTAGAATATTTGAAATTCATTCATTTTTTTCAGCCTGAGTCCAACACGGTTAATTTGCAAACACCTGGTTTCAGATAGGTAAAGTTCATAGGTTAGTAACTTAAGCAAACTATTTCCCTGTTCCCAGATGAAATGACTGACCCCTACACGGGACAACCAAAAGGCACAACTTAGTACAGTTGTTTGACAATCCATCAGCTCTGTATGGGATCATCCTGCGTGGCATCGACAAGCTGCAGCACGTGCCATTGTTAGAACACAGATCTTTTGTCTCCACTATTGCCTGTGGATCTCAGCTCTTCTGTTTCCGTTGAAATTAAACAACAAAACTGAACAATTTGACAGAGACTAGCGAGTGCTTAAAAAGGCCTGATCTGATAGCACAGCTACAGTATCATATCTCACTTGTTGACCACTCGGAGAGCATCACCTTTGTTGTATCTGAGCAGTGAGGGAAGACGGCTGCTGCTCCTTCACTAACCACCCAGAGCAAGAGACCGACAGCAAACAAACCTCAGCAGCCAGTCACGGTCTCGCGCCGCAGAGCCCGGGCAGGACCACACTGCACGGAACAGTCAGCAGACATGAAGGCCTAGGTGAAAGGGGAACACAAAGAAGGAGAAACAGGAATTTTAGATACTGAACGAAAGCAGAAGAGACAGAAACACACCTTTTTGCTACTGCTTCTAAGATATTTACCCTTCCTGACAGTTCTCACTAGCCTCTGCTTAGTTCTTTAGTGACAGCTTACTTGGTTCAAGCAAATCTGCTTCCTGTGTAATTCTGCCCCTTTCAGAAAGTGACTTTATTTCAGAAGCAGATTATTTATATGACAGCTAGCAGCTGTCAGGGCATCATAAAATGACAACACAAAACTGCCACAAATTTGCAACTAGAAGCAGAGTAAAAGTGGGGAAGAAACAGCAAGAAACCATTCTGATCAAAGCCAAATATATTTTCCTATCAGCAGGAAAAAGATCCTTAGCCAAATGCAGGCTAAACCCTTTCCCTCCACGCCTGCCCCCCACTTCCTACCATCTCCTCTGCTATGCAATTCTCTCGCCATGGTTGGTTTGCACTGTTTGATTTTTTCTTTCTGGGAGACGACCTAAGTGCAGTGTGCTTCTGCTCCCCAGTGCAGGCAAAGTCCTCAGGTGTTTGGTTACTTTATCTTGCCCATGTTTCCAAGGATGAATTTGTTCTCTAGGGTGTGGAATTAAAAACTGGCAGACACAAGAAAAAGATTTTATTTGCCTCTGTCACATGGGCCACTGGGAATCACCCATGAGTTTTGCCTCATGATTTCCTTATCTTTTTCTTCCCATGCAGGGCACAAACATCCAAATGTGGCTTTTGCTTGCACAACAGATTTTATGAGGACCTCGAGGGATGTTCTGCAAGAGAATGTGTTCAAGGTGAAGCTTCTGTGTGTCCTGCTGGATTTCTATTCCTCCTATATGGTTGCTTGAAATTATATGATGGAAGAAAAGACCTAAGGAGCTGCCTTCAGTTCCACCTAGAGGTTTACAATCTCCTTGATTTACTCAAATCTAGGCTTTTAATTCAAGCTTCCTTTAAGGAGGCGTACTCTCTACTCCCATATATGGACACAGTTTATTTCTGGCATTTGGAGAATTTCCTGAAATTCTCCAGAAAATGCCAGAAAATATCTGATAACACTCATAGCAAAAGATGCATTAGGGTGAGCTACCTGATAACTTTTTGCCTCCATGTTTCCAGACCTTCCCCGACCTGCAGCATTCCGAGCATATGGGAACATACCACCTGCCTTCCTTCTTGGATCCCCTGGCTCCAGCAAAGACTGACAGATGACCATGAAGATTTAATCAAAGGCACAACAGTCTTCTCTGTCTTCCATTTCAGAAATAAAGCCAGTGTGTATAAGGGGGGAAGTGGCTATCTAAAGGCTGGGAGCAATCTGAAGTGCAGTCAATGAAAAAAACCCTTTCTAAATGATTCTGGTACTGTATTTTATGCCACCTATTTCTTCAGGTAAGCAAAATTCAACACACTTTTATTTAAAGGCTCATTTATTTTGTGGTGTCAACAAACCATTTCATCTACCAGCAGAGCTGATCTTGCAGCCAAACCTACCTTTCTCGGGGCTTAGAATTACTGAGAGCAGTATTTAAATAGAAGAGTTGATAAATACAATCCAAGACTCTGAAATGCTCTGTAGAAGAAACAGGAGCCCTACTTGCTGAACACAAGTGTTACCCAAATGGCAATGACTAAACCAATCCGGAGCTGACAATGCCACATGAGAGGATACTGATAAGAGATTAAGTCTTGGATCTAATTTGCTCTTTTCAAACAGTAATTCAACATTGCTAGAAGCACAGCAAATGATTTTTGAGCTCATTTATTTAAAAGGTTTTGGCCAGGATTGCTAGCTGTTTGTAACAAGCTTCAGAAGGACTGAATTAAAAATACAAGACTTCAAAAGGATCAAACAGCTCCTTAGGTGGGGGGAGAGGGAGTAGTTAGCTAAACTAGTCCACCTTGGAATGGAAAGGGTTGAATCAGGACTGACGTTTATGTAACCGGAATGGTTCTTAACTTTTGCAGCTGCCCATCAAAATATGGGACAGAGTGAAAGCAAACATTTTAAAATGTGCAATATCCCAGCTACTGGGCAGGGAATGCTAGCCAGGGAAGCCTGAAACAGCAGTGAAAGGGCAGGAGCTGTGGGAAAACCAGGCTATGGTTTTCCACTATGACTTAAGAGGGACTAGACAAACTTCAATACAAGTACTTCTGTTACATTCTGTTACTGTTACAGTCAGACAGTTGTTCTTTACAGCTATCACAGAATAAACTGAAGACCAAGTTTTCTACTATTGCTAACAATGGCCAAATTGTGTACTCAGATGAAAATAAAGGGGACAAGACACTACACAATCACAAAATGCCAAGTATATGGAGCTGGAAGTTATCCCTGCACACACTAAGGTCCTTTCCACTCTTATTCTTCCATGATTCAGTTAATAGATGTGTTCATTGATATATTGTCATCCACTGATTATAACACACAAGTGTTTTCATTATAATTTCAACCTCCAGATGAATGAAGATAAGGAAAAAACTTCCAATAGAAGCAGAACAGTACAGCTACAGTGTTCCTCTATTCCCAGTATTTACTGATATTCATGAAGAATTTGCAGAAGCTCTAAATGTGATTTAAACTGGAGCTATCTCCAATCCCACGCTATCTTGAGAATCAGCTTAAATTCTTTAACCTGCATCACTCTGCATGCTGACCTGGTAGCTGTGACACAGAGCACAGAGTAGTGTTTCTTAATGGTGTTCTCACATGGGCATCAAGGTCACAAAATAGCTCTCTCCTTTGTGTATCTTGCCACCAATGTGCGAAAGAGCTGCAAACACTCCTGTTCAGCCCATACCCTTGCCAGCCACACTGCACAGCACTTGCTGGTGTGAGACACAGCGAGAGCTGCCAGTCATTTTAAACACGGGTGGCCCCGAGGTGTAACTGGTTTCTGGAGTAAGAAGGGCATCCTCTCCCTGAGCACGCTCAGAGACAAGTAAGCAGCATTCATCATGTCCACCACACAGCCCCTCGAGCTCCTTCTCACAAACTCAGAAAGTTTTGGCTGCAGTGACCTTTGCACCTTTTAGCATCCATTCACAAACTCCTGGTGGGGCTGCTTTAAACTACTCTGCACCACAGTGACATCAGCAGTCTGGTGCAGAGTTGAACAGATCAAAATAACAATCAGCATCCATCCCCTTGAACCTGTAGTCCAAGCTTCTTGTGATGGCTCTAAACAGGACACTGGCAGTGGAGCATGGGCCAGTGCCAAGACCCCACACAGGGGATTTATAGCTCAGCACTCTCAAGAGAGCAGAGCCCAGCCCACGGATTGCAGATGGGTGATGAGGCTCAGCAGGTGTAAGTTCAGCTTCGCTGTGGAAGAAGAATCACATCTGGGCTGCAAGTGGCCACTGGAACAGCAGACCAGTGCACCACGAGTTGTGTGTCTCCTTTTACTCCTCTGGGACCTTTTACACCAAAGCTAAAAGCTATAACCTTGTAAAGACAAGTGATTGCCATCAACTGGAGACAAACATTTTCAACCTTTTCTTTATGGCAAATAAATATATAAATCACAATATGTTCTTTAATAAATACTATTTTTTTTCCTCTGTTCTTCCAGGGTTTTGTAATCAAGACAGATTGCACATTTCACCTTGGAAATAGCCTATAAAATTAAGGTTTTACACTTAAGCAACTGTGCTACAACTATCTAAAGATGCTATGCTTAGTATTTGCAGTGACCACAAGGTAGATGATCACTGTCACAGGATCAAGAAAGAAATACAGTGAAATGATCCAGTGTGTAAACACTCCTTTGCTCACGTGACTAAAGTAAATATCACTGTGAATCAAAACACGACCTGGCAATCCTGATGGCTGAGATAGCCCTGGTGGTATTTAACTTGACAGACTTTCTCCCCTAATGTGATGTGAATGGTTGCCTTGGAGCATTTCTCCTTCCAACCATATCGGGGGGGGGGAAAACAACCACAAATCAACCTACATAGTATTCAAGTCAAAAGACAGATCCAATTACAAATAAATGATGACAAAGTTATGTCCAACAAACCTGCTATCCACTCCTTTTAAACTAAATCCTTCTCCTTCTCTGCCTGCACACAGAACTGCAGTGGTGCAGCTCCCTGCTCCGGTAAGAACTGCCCAAGGAGGAACTTGGCTTCACTTCAATCTAAGGTTGAAATAACAAGGTTGGGTTTTGGTTTGTTTTCTTTTTTTTATAGATTAGATTGCTAGTGTCAAAGAAACAGTATGAATTCAGTGACAGTTAATCATCTTTCAATAGAGAAAAACTTAATCTGAATTTTAAAAATGGACAAATATTTTAACTTCTTACATTTGCTTAACAAAGCAAAAAATCTCCACTGGGATATGAAATGCAAAAGCTGCTCCCACCAAGGCCGCTGGGAAAGGCCTCAGGAGGAAAGAAAGAGATTAACAGGCATCATCTGCTTGGCTTTACTGCTTGCTCTTCCTACCTCCTGTGAGCAGGACATGCCACACTACGCAAACAATCAATAAGAGAATACAAGACACAGACTGTTTCTGTGTTCAGCACACCCGGTAATTCCTTACCTAGCAAACACTGAACAGGACTGGCTTTTAAGAGGAGAGAGAGAAGCAGCAAGGCTTTAAAAATACTGATGATTTAAGGCATGAATTATAATGGGAGATTTTTCAATAACAGATAGGCAGGGATGTAAAATGGGATTTCAGAGGAGCTTAAATCTGAAAAGCTCCTGACTTAGTTTAAATAGATATGGCTTTCTTATTAGCAGATCTATCAACTCTGCTTTTTCACTTCTCTGACAGAATTTGTAAGAAACTCTCATTTTTACCTTTGAGAAGGTGGCTCTAGAAATAAAAACTATTGATATCCTATTGTTGTAGAAACCACTGCTGAGAAAAACAAGCACGCACTGCAAAGGGAAAACCATTCACCCAACATGGCACATTTCCACAATTTTCCATGATCCTCATCCACTCAGAGGTACAGATTTGGGAAGTTCCCCTAAATGGTAAGAGACTGGAAGAGCAACAAAATTTACTCTATCTTAAATATACACGTAGGTTCCTGAAAGTAACAAGCTCTGGAAATGGCCTAAAATGAATATTGTGTTCTATTTTCTTTAGGCAATTATTTACCATATTTTGCAATAATATTCTCTGAGCTGGAGCTATGTGAAAGTGGTCTCAGTGCAATCATTTGATCAGCTCCCTCCATAGACTCAGTGTTATATCCAAATAGTTTCATTAAAAAATAATAACAATAAAAAAATCTTTCCACATTTTCCTTTTTCTCCTGCAGATGAAGCACAAATGTGGGAGAAGATTTCAGTTACAAATTACAAATAGAGATGAAAAAGAAGTCAGCACAGCTCCTTCAATATGAGTTAACAGACAGGCAAGAACGTTGGAGAAAGTTGAGGAGGATTACTCGCTGGGGACTCTCTGGCTCCCAAATGCCAATTAGAAGGTAGTAATTAGGGGGGAAAAAAAAAAAAATCAATTCCGAGACCTCTGTAAGTGGCAAGGGACACAAGAACCTATCAAGAAGAAGCAGGTCAGCAACGTAACAGGCACACATTCCTACCTCATTTCAGCTCCAAGCACTATCCAGCATTAAGTAGTTTCTGAAGTATTGCAAGGTGTCAGTTTTAAACATATGCACGAATTTATAACTTGATCTGCATCTCAGTAAAAGCAAGATTGAGAAACACAGCTTTACTGCAAGAGGAAATGTCAGCTAACAGTTACGAGCAACTTAGGCATCTCTCACATGTTTCATGGCACATGGCCACACACTACCAACAGAAGCCACACTTCAAAGTCAGCAAATTTCACCAGAAGACCCATCTCCTTACTCCTGTTCTGATACACAGAGTAAGACGATCTGGTCTGGCTCTCAGCTCAGAAGCTGGGAAAGAAACACCTGACCCTGTACCACATCTATAGCTTGATGGTGTTAATCATGATTACAGGTTTGACACTACGGTCTAATATCTTACTGCCTTGATACATTACCCTCTGGAATACATGAAACTTCAAGTGAGAGCACTTGCACATTTTTCTTTACACGCCAAAAATACTGTCTCTGGGGCTCTGACATCAATGGACCCTGATTTTAGTAGGTATTATCATCTTTCCTCAAATCTTAAACTTGAATCTTCTTTTTTACTTCTCAACTTGCTTATTTTTATTTCTAGTTCACTGTTTTAAGGAGTTTCCCAAGAACTGAAAAGGCTAGTGTTCCAAGTACAGCCTTCTATTCTGTGCCTTGTAAAAGGGAGAACAAAGATGAATGGTTATGGGGCTGTACAAAGAGAACAGAGAAAACCTAGACAAATGTAAGGTGGTAAAAATCCTCCTTCTTCAGATGACATGTATTAGGAGTCAATAGTAACCAGTGATCTCATTTTCAAAAAATCAGAGGAATTTTGTTCACAATGAAGGTGGAACAAGGCAGAATATCTTCTGACAAACTCAGTTTCTTCAGAAAGATCACCTAGCTGAAACCAAAACATTTTATGGCAATTTGCTGGCTTTGCTGACTTTATTTTTTTTTTCCCATTCCCAAAATGCAGTAGTGAAGGTGAACACTTCCATGAGAAACCTGTCAGGTTTTTGACCAGACTGCTTGATATCAAGAATCAGGAAGCTGCAAAAGCTCTGGAAAATGGGTTTATTTCCTGTTTCCTGCTCACTTTTCCACAGCAGAAAGTAAGAAAGCTGCCGACTTGATCCGCGGAAAGCCCAGGGTTCATCTATGTCCTCCCAGGTTTCCAGATACTCTTTCAATGGAAATGGACCCTAAAGCTTAAATACTGCTTAGCATTTCCTTTTGAAGGATATGTATGAAATTCCTGTACTGCCTTCCAAGCCCAACACCACCTGAAGCTATTATTGGTATTCCTGTTTCATGAAACACCTCTCAGCTTTCCAGGTTTCCAAATACACACAGACTATTTTATTTTTGTTATTAAAGTTCTCTCCAAAGGACAGAAACATTTTGGGGGGGAAATAGAACATGTTTTATAAAATATGCACTAAGGGGATATGGAAGAAACCCAGTTATTTACAGAAAAGGGGTCAAGAAAAAGCTTTCCACAGTTGTATCAAATGAGTGTTTCAATTTTCATCTTTTGAAATTTTTAATATCATTTTGTTGGCTATCATAACAGCAGAGAAATATACTTGCAAGACTAGACTCTCAGTAGAGTTCTATTATAAAATTTCTGTATTAAAATATGAATTCTAAATATTTTCATGCCAGAATGACATATTTTCATGAGGAGACAGTATTGTTTTCTTGATTTTCTTGTCATTAGAAGTCATTATTATTATGCCTGTGTCATTAACTACTTTTCAGCTAAGTCTCCAGTTAATTGTTTGCTCCACAACAATCTTTCTCTCATTCATGCATTGTTTATGAGGCCTTTAACTGGCTTCCTGTTTATTGAGATCTGGTTTGTTTGATTATACTCTCATCCATTGTTTAAATGAGAAAATATTCCTCATAGTTGTTACCGGGCTCTGGCCATTCATTACTGCTGCAATATTACCTCTTTCAGATATATCTCCATTTGTGCTATTGCTTTACCAAGATTTGTTTTCTGCAAATAGTCCATGAAAGATTTATTGTATTTTCTCTGAAATATACATGTATATACATATAGATTGAGGCTTAACAAGGCCAAGCGCCCGGTCACACACTTGGGTCACAACAACCCCGGGCAACGCTACAGGCTCGGGGAGGAGTGGCTGGAAAGCTGCCTGGGGGAAAGGGACCTGGGGGTGCTGGGG